>CBVK0101537564.1:0-26551 GCA_900067695.1 Picea abies | reverse complement strand
TTACTTCCTGTTATGCATTTTTTGTTATGCTGTGTATATGGTTTCATGTGTTGAGATGGAAGTCTGAAAGGAAGTAGAAGGAATGAGTTTCAATTATTTCTCTATCTGAGCAAGGATTCCTGCAAGGAGTGCAATTGAAGTCGTCCGCAAGGAGTGCGTTGACAGAAGGCTTGGATAGTCTAACTCTTGTTCTCATTCACCCAGAAGAGAAATTGGGTTATACGAGCCATGCAAGGAGTGCGCAGGCTAAGGAGATTCTCAGTCGTGAATCTAAGCGAAGTATTGAAGGACTATTGTTGCAGGTGTGCGTAGATTCAAAAGAACTCAACACTTCGAGGTGTTTGAGAACTGCCGCAAGGAGTGCATGCAAGGACCCACTTAGAGGTTGAAAGTGTGAGAAATCTCAGGAGGGATAAGACTTTTACGTTCATCGAAGAGAAGCACAGGAAGTTTGTGTCAGGGAGTGTTTGAACAGGCGCTACAAAGTTACGCGCAGGAGGACAAGCTTTCATAAAGAAATACTGGGTTCACTCATAGAAGACATCCAAGAGGGTGATATATGGTTAGGATCTTGTGGAGAAGATTGGAAAAATCCCGTTAGCCATTGGATCTACCAAAGAAGTAAGGAGGTTACGGTCACGCTCGGAGTTCAAGCTCCAGGGGTCGTGAGCCATTGGATCGTGGATCAGTTACCCGTCAGCCGTCTGATCTGATAGGAGTTGTATAGGCTTTAAACCCTCGTGAGCAGAGTAAGAACCCCAAGAGGTGTCGGAACATCGAGCCATCAGAGTTTGGAAAATTGGGATTCATAAGAGCAGAAGTCAGAGAAATCCATCGTGAAAAGCTCGACGAGTTCAGAGCCGTCCATCTGTTGGGACAGGTGGTAGGGGATCGAGAGTTCATCGACATTTCAGAGTTTTAGAGGACAAGAATCTGTGACCAGGAGAACTATGAAACAGTGAAAGGATCATAACCATAGGATCTCATGGAGGACACGTGTCGTGTGGTCACCCAGATCGAGAATGTGGTCATCGGGGTTCAGGTAAGTGAGTGTTCATTGTTTTGTAAAGTTTCAAAATCCTGAGAGTAAATCAGGGCCGTTCCTCTTGAGGGGATGCATGGAAGAAATCGGAGCCATCGGGAAAAGTCCCGACAGGGAAGTCCTCTATTGGGGTTTGGATCATCGGGATATCGGGAATCCCAGTGAAAAAGTGTTTATACAATTTGGAATTGCGAACCGCGAAACCCCGACAAGGAGGAAGGTTCCACCGTGCGGCCAGCTGTCAAGAAACCAGAGAGTTGGGATTCAAGAAATTGGGAATCCCGTGGGCAAGTGTTTTTCAACATTTGAAACCCTGAAACCTTGACGAGGGGATAAGGCTGAGGTCATGGGATAATGGTCATATGGTTCAAGGCCTATAGCCAGGAGAGCTAACGTGTAAAGAGAGCGTCGGGATTTGGGGAATCGCAAGTCCTGAGGACAATTGTATTTTGACATCGGAAAGTTCGAAACTCTAATGAGGAATATGACGACGGTCATATAAGGAGAGGTCACATGGACCAAGATCTTAGCCTGGAGGGCTAAAGGGAATTTGAACGCATCGGGAATTTGAAGTCAGAAACCCCGACAAGAAGGAATATAAGGCTGCGGTCTTATAGAAAATGGTCATGTGGACTGAAGTCTTATCCAATTGGGGCTAAGGAAACCAAGGAGTGTATCGGGGATTGGGGATCGATAAATCAAATTGGTTGGACAACACTAGTGCCAAGATCCCGACAGGAGAAAACCTGATAACAAAAGGCCAGTGTTGATTTAGAATAAAGGGAGACCCAGTGCTTAGTGCTATGGGTGGAAAATTTCTCGATAGGTAAACAGAAGAAGCTTTTAGTTCTTCGAGCCGTGGAAGGAAGAAAGATCCTGTGAGTGGACGTGCCTAGTGGGCATGCCTGCATCACTCATTCTTGCAACAACTCTAATCAAGCGTTCATTTGTTGCATCTTCTACTGCAATTTCTTCTTCTTCATGTCTAGCGTCATCTTCGCTTTTGGACTCACTAACATCTCCAATATCAGTTGTGCTCCTTTGTTTTATTTCCACATCCATGAGTCTGGCGTGAATGTCATGCAGATCTCTTTCCACTTCTGGATTCTGCACCTACCTACTCCTTCCTTCTGGCATTTCCCTATCCTCTGGTGGATCAGGTGTTTTCCTTTCTCTTCTTCTTGGTGGCATGGATGAAATTCCTTCTCGGTTTTCCTACCTGAAATATACAAACAAGAATCAGGCTTTGATACCAAATGGTGCAGACGCAGACCCACTCAGCCCTCCGATCGACGTCCGCTTCACATGATCGTTCTTTATTTCTAATGAGCGAAATCGACTCTTTCAGATTCCCTGCTGGAATCTACAAGTTGTTGATCCACAGGTCGTTTTTCGAGAGCTCTCCTGTGAGAATAGCACTAGGAGAAAGCCCCTTTACCCCCTAATGACCAAAATGTTATGACTAGGGTCTTACCTGAATTCCCTTATTGTAACTTCGCGACTTCGCGAGTTTGCGAGTCTAGGCTCTCGACTCTTCCTCCTCAATTCTGTGATACCCTAAGTGCTGATACGGGTATAGCTCCCTTGTGTCAGCACCCTTTGCGCATGACCACCGGCTAGGATAAATCTAGCACTTTTTCGCTTCTCACTGTTTCGTGAGGTTCAATGTTGAACTCCCGGCTCTTGTCTCGCGAATCCCTGAGACACGAGAGGTCAATGGGGTGTTGAATTCTTTCAAAAGATGACGCGCATCCACCCGTCTCTTCCACGAGCCCACCTTGTGATTCTGTCATGTGTCCCTCGTGCTATCTTTGCACTTCGCAATTTTTCTCCTCAAATGGTGCCACCTTTGTATCCCTGACACCCGAGTGCCGACATCCCGAACCTCCGATGTGCCTAAGCGCTGAACTGCCAAGTTTTGACACGTCGTCCACGTGGTCCCACAATGGAACTTCTCACCCTTTCGAGACTTCACACCTCACGACTTCGTGAATCTAAATGTCGAAGCTTCGGTCCCTTGACCCACGAATTTATGAAATGAACTTTTAGGGGTAGATCCAATGGTCCATGTTGATCTTGATTAATGACTCTGGTTCCCCTTAGGCTTATTCTTGAGAATGGCTGCAACCATAATCTCCCTGCATGTCTGTGGGATTTGATGGCTCACGAGACTTTGTGAATTCTCCACGGAGAATTACGATCGTCCGTCTCTTCCTCGAGTATTCCTACAAATTTAACAAAGGTTTCTTGCACGGAACTTACCCGCCTACAGCACGACGTTGTTGCGCCTTCTCAATTCTCCAAGGCACAAACCTCCAGTGCTTCCCTTTGGCAACTTTGAAGGCTCTAACATTTTTCGAGCTTCCTCCACAGCTCTGATTCTTTGAGAAGACTCCTACGTGCACTCCTTGCGGCAAATACTTCAATTACTTCAAAGAATTGAAGTCCTTCGACTCTGCACACTCCCTGCAGTGGTAGTCCTTCAACAATTTCTCAGGTTCACAAACTCTAAGACTTTACTCAGCCTGTGCACACCTTGCACGACTCTTGTTCTCAACTTTCACTTCTGTGAGAATGAGAACAATTGTTATCCCTCCTGAGCTCTCAGAGATGAACTCTGACTTCTGTCAACGCACTCCTTGCAGAAAAACTTCACTGCACTCCTTGCAGGAATTTTGCTCACTCAGGCAGAGAAACAATTGAAACTCACTCCTTACTCTCTCTCAGAATTCAAACAAAAAGCATGAAATCATATACACAGCATATAAAGAAAACGTATAATAGAAATTAAACATCCATGAGCATAACATTGAACATGCATACACCAAGAACAAATACGACACCATGAATTTGAATCGAAGCTCTTTCTATTCATTCAAATCATTGTACATGGGTGTTTTCAACTACAACTCTCTTCTCTCTTCTCTATGCTCTATGCTCTATTGACATAATAATATTTCCACTATACAATGAGGGTGTCTATATCTCGTTTCCCTCTTGTACTCTAAAATTGTCTAATCTAAGCATTAAATTCTATCTACCTACATTCATTACACACAAAGGCTCCTATCTACTATGGACGAGAGAGGATCGCTCAAGGTCCTTTTACAATAATACAAGCATGCCTCCACTTAATGACTTCATTAATATTTCAAAACATTTTCAAAAAATGTGCTTGGTGATTTTCCAACTGTCTCTTATCTCTGCGTTGTCTCGCTGCTGGCTATGCTTGCACACCTTGTCATGCTCCTGCATCATGCATTCAAATATCTATTTATGTGGACGAATATTGTTTTTGTGCACATTTAAAGTAATTGCATTTATGTTTTTAATTAGTATGGATAATTACATGAGCTTGAATGTCAAGGTGTGTGTTATTTCCACATCTAAAATAGATATCATGATTTGTTTTGGTCATTTTAGCAGTGGCATGACCCATCTTAGGGCTAGGAACATTATAGGAAGCATCTTCGATGGGTATTTTAAGATCTAGTAGTGTGTCTTTGATCCCTTTGTGTGTGTTGAGATACTTGGATTGCTAAATCCTTGTTCAATTTTTAGGTTTTGATCCCATATAGAGATATGGGCGTGCTTTCTTGCATCACTATCAATATCTTACAACCCTTATCTTTCTATTTTGCTTGTTTGATTTGCGTATTCATTTTTTTTATAATAATAATAATCCATTTTTAAGGTCACGACCACGACAGTCACCAAATTGGTGTATGAGACCCCCTTGTTTGTGGGACAAGGGACCCCCTTCACCCAACGATTTGACTGGTAAAGTCTACGGAGGTATACATACCCTACCCCCCTCTGGATTTTAACTTGTGACCTCTTAGGAAGAAACACATGTTCTTAACCATTAGGCCCACTCAGGTTGTATCATAAAAAGTTTTCATTTCATAATTGTTCTAGGGTAGATATTTTGAGTGTATTGTTTCAAGATTGCATTGGTGTATTTACATTTTGAGGATTTTTTTCATTTGCTTTGGTTGTATTGAATGGTTAATAAGAGAGTGTGAGTTTGTTTCTTTGGTTTAAAAATTTGAAAGTGAAAAGGAACTCTTCCCTTCCTTTAGGTATAGTTCTCCAAATGAAAAGGTGCATTCTCTTGCATGAATGATTTTGCTTATTTTGGACTAGAAAGTGTCAAAACACTACTAAATTTTCATCCCATTTCCTTTAAGTAATCAACATCCTAAGAAAAAACACTTAATTTAAAATTCATTAGACATTTTTCTTCATATAAAACCAACATTAGACTGGGATTTAGGACCTTGGTGTAGGGTTGGAGAGTAAATTATCCAAGGCCACAAAATTGAACCCATAATTTAGTAGTGAGTGCATAAACCCATTATCACAACGAGATATTATGGAGAATCTCCTCTAACATATGATTTAAGAACAAGGTCGCACTAGGGAAACTGGATTGATATCATGTCTATGCTTGTTTTGGTGTTTGTTCAACTACTGCATGTACGGGGGTTTTGGTAGTGCCATACCTCTATGTGAGGTAGAACTTCTCAGAGCTTTAGGCTTAGTTTCCCTACCCATTTGTATGGTCTCTACCCATGACTGTTCACTCGATCGATGATTATGAGGTGGAAACCATAGTGGACTTTCCTAGGTATATGCAAAGGTGATTGTGGGTAGGAAATGCCCATAGTACCTAGGGCATATGTAAAAGCTCTATTTCAATTCCCATGGAGGGTTATCATCATCAAAAGGGTACTTTCACTAGTAATTTATATTACGTGTGGGTTACTGTAATTTTCTCTCACACCTTTTCTAGCCAATACTTCGGGGACTTGACATCCCTAGAGGATTGGTTTTCAAAATCCCCTTTTATACACTAGTTTTTTTGTTGATGGTCTAGAGTTTCTAGGGGCCTGCTCTTTAGTTCTATGTCTAGGTCATTCATAGGTTGATTTGTGTTTATTGTCATAAAACATTTGATTCATCATGTTTGATGAACCACTTTGTTGGTCTTGTAGAAAACAAAGACCTTCTCTTGAAGAGGAGGAAAAACCACCTATTAAGTGGAGGTTAGTATCCACTACAAATGACATAGGTCCTATAGAGTTAGAGAGGGATTCTAAGGAGAGTGAACGAGTAGAGGTTGAACTAGTTGAAGAAATGTCTCCACCCAATATTGACCCTCCTTTAACTGGTCCTTTCGACCTCGTACTCCTAAGGATAAGGGGGAGTTTTAGTGAGATGTTTTTATTTTTTATTGATACTCACATGATGTCAGGAACAAGTGTTTCATATAGTATGGAAGAGCCTTCAATATAATCAAAAAGTGTCATAGGAGGCACCTATGTGAATTCCTCCTTGACATTTCCTTTATTTCCATTAGTGCCATAGGTCCTACACCACCCTTTCCTAGTACATTGGGTTTCTCCATTTGGGTAATGTCAAAAATGAATTAGTTTCCTTCAACAAATGTACCTAGCATAAAAATTCCTATCATATTAGTCTCAATGTCCGCATATGATCCAGGGGATCAAAAAATGATAAAAAAAAATCAAAGTGATCATAATTTCTTGAAAATGGATTCATGGCATAGATCTCGTACTCATGAACCCAACACAACTTGAATGGGCTCAAACAGACATCGTATGTGAGAGATATCATGTTCTGTCCACTTTGCTAAACAAGGAAAAATATGCTGAATCTACAGTCCGTACAGACTGATTGTGCACACCATACTGCTGACGTGGTAGGGCCATACTGCTGACCTGGAAGGGTTTTACTGGTGATGTGGAAAGATGTTGATTTGGCAATAGATGTGGAAGTGGTTTACATGGACCAATTTTTGGTCGACACATTTCATTTGGTGGTCGAATGGGAAGGTGCCATGTGGCCCAACCGGGAGCCTCCATGTGGCACTTCATCATTGGTTTTTTGGTTAAAATGTTATGGAGTCCACGAGGGAAAACCTAGGACCTCCACCATGGGTATAGTCTCTGCGTAGGATGGACCACCAACCCACCTACACCATGTTGCTTAACCATATACCTCTTAAATTGTATTTAAGTTTGATTTAATATTTGGTTAGGCAAAGAAAGGGTCAGGTCTTATCCCCAACTTGGGGACCTTATCACATAACTCTTCCATATGACTAGTGGTGTGGTAAACACCAATGGACCAGTCCACTAGCACCCAAGTTTAGGTCAACGCTTGACCACATGGGCCATGTGATATTTCACCTCCATCAGAAATGACGCTTAAGCCTCATAACCATGCAACAATATGCCACCTTTTGTGGCATGGGTGTGGTGTTGGGTTTTTGGAATGGGAAATTAATGTGAGCTAGGTTAGTCACACACAAGTGTGATTTAGAGGACCAGAGACAACAAGCTTGAAGGAGAAAACTTCCAGAAAGTGATTTCTTCTCATTTTTTGGCCAAACCAGGTGCAGGAAGAGCCCAACTAGGTTTTTTTGGACATTCTGGAGCCATTGAAGCCACATATTTTGAATTCTAAGAATTGTAAAGAAGTGATTTTGACACTTTGAGCATTAATGAAAATGATCCATTAGAAGGTGGACCAGGAGATGTAGCCCAACAGAGGGGTGAACTCCTTTATCATTTTGTTGTGTGAATGTGCTTAATTTTGATGGATGTTATGCTTGTTTATGTTTCTCATGCTTAAGTAAAAGCTCATTAAGTTTCATGTGTTTTCAACTTGATCCTAATTCCCAAGCACATACAAATTACACTAGCAATTTTAAAGATACAAGCCTTCTTGATTTTCAGATCAAGTTGGTATTAGAGCATAGGTTTTGGAAGGTTTGATTGTTTGCAAGTGTTTGTTTTTTGATGCTTACAAGGTTGAATATCACAAGAGGAGAAGGTAAACTTGTACAACCAATTTCTCAACTTTTAGGAAGGAGAACAATACAATCACCACAGGCTTCAAGGAGGCATTCACCAAGTATCGCTCAAGAGGAGGGTCATGAAATTTCTACCTCAGAAGAGGAAACTTTCAAAAAATATTTCTATGATATGACAGAAATGGTGAAAGTTTTATTTGAAGAAAGGAATGCAAGGTTACAAGGTGAAATCTCAAATCCTCCAAAAGGTAAGGAGGATAATGGTGATAAAACTCCAAAAGGGAATGGAGGGAATGGTGATTCTCCACCTTCTTCACCTCCATATTCCACTTCTTCTACCACTTCACAACCACCTCAAGATTCTCCAAAAGAACATGGTTAAATTCCTCCACAAACTCCTTTACTTAATCTTGATATTAAGTTTGAATTGTGTATGTACAATGGAGAGGTAAATGTTGAAAAATTGGATAATTGGATTTATCAGATTGAAGTGTATTGTAGGATAAAAAGAATAAAAAATGATGAAACTATGATTCAACTTGCTTTTGTTAGATTGGAAAGTGCATCACTCATTTGGTGGGAAGCCAAAACGCAAGAGGACATGAAGAAACATTGTAAAGTTTTATCTTCTTGGAACGATTTTATTATTGGACTTCAAAGACAATTTTGTCCATTAGCGTACATGTAGAAATCTATTATAGATTCAAATTTTTTTAGAGAAGCTAAAGGGAAAAGTGTGCAAAGCTACACTCAAGAATTTAGAATAAGAGCTTTAATTTTGGGTATAGATTTATCTTCTCAAGAAACTTTACTCAAACATATTGGAGGATTGCATAGCTACTTGAGGCACACAACACGTATGTTTAACCCTACAAATCTAGATGAAGTTTGTGTACATGAAACTCATTTGGAAGAAAGAGGGAAGAATGAACCTCAAGAGGGCAGCAAGAATCCATTTGTTAAGGGAGACAAGGGAAAGAGGAAATTCAAAGGAAATGGAAGAAATAATGATTCAATCAAGAAAGAGGGAGATAAACTCTCATGTAAACACCGTTCAAAACATGTCCATGATGAAGACCATTGTTGGAAACTTCATCCAGAAATGAGACCCAAAAAGTTCATCCATAAGGGGAAACCAAAGAATACTGCAACTACACAACATCATTTAGGTTCTAATTTGGGAGATGAAACAAAAATTAAAGCCATGGGTTTTTAAGGTAAGGATTCTATTGCAAGTATTAGTAGCCTCAGTAGTAGTATCCTCAATAAAAATCAACATAAAAAAAAATGAATAGAGATTTTCCATATAAGGGTTATTTCAAAGAATACCAAGATAGATACTCCTTTTTATACTGGATCTCAAGAAAACCTCATATCTGAAGACATTGACAAGAAATTAAAATTGGAAACTACTCCACATCCTAAACCTTACCCTCTAGGATGGATATGTGTCAATTCCACATTGCATGTGACAAGAAGATGTAAACTTAGATTTTTCATCACTGCAAACTTTATAGATGAGGTAGAGCTTGATGTTATTCCATTGGATATTTGTGGCATTGTTTTGGGAAGACCATATTTATATGATAGGAGAGCCATATTTCATCATCATGAGAACAAACATCATTTGTTTAAAAATGGAGTTGAGTACATTGTTAGAAAACATACAAATATGTTGAATTTGTCACTTGTAAATGCAGGAAAAATGAAGAGATTAATCAATGCTAGTAAGAACGTTTTCCTCTTGATGATCAAACCCAAAGAAAATGTTGAAAAAGAAACTTTCCAAGGTTGTGATGAAAAGTTGAAATCTGATTTATATGAGTTTGTTAATCAATATGATGAGATGTTTCAGGAACCAAAAGGATTGCCTCCTAAAAGGGGTATCCAACATGACATACAATTGAAAAAAGATTGTCCTCTTCCAAACATTGGTATGTACATGATGTCAGTAATGGAGAATGTTCAAATTAAAAAACAAATCCAAGAGTTTATTGACAAAGGGGTTATCATGCCAAAAACATCACCATGTGGGTCACCAATTGTTTTAGTGTCAAAGAAATATGGTACATGGCACATGTGTGTATATTTCGGAGCCTTGAACAAGATTACGGTAAATAATTGTTACCCTCTTCATAGAATTGATGATTTGCTTGATCAATTGAAAGATGCTAAGTATTTTAATAAGTTGGAAATGAGAAGTGGATATCACTAGATTAGGATTTTTGAAGGAGACATATGGAAGACAACTTTCAAAACAAGGGAAGGTTTGTTTGAATGGATGGTTATGCCATTTGGGCTTTGTAATTCTCTTGCTACATTCATTAGAGTTATGAATGATCTTTTAAGTCCTTTTCTTGATGATTGTGTGATTCTCTAATTGGATTACTTTTTTATATTTAGAAAATCTCATGAAGAGCATGTTATGCATGTAAAGCAAGTTTTATATGTCTTGAAGAAACAAAAGTTGTTTTTAAATGTGTCTAAATGTGAGTTTGGAAAGACCTCACTTGTTTACTTGGGGCATATTGTTGGAGGAGAAATAAAAATTGATCCCTCCAAGGTCAAAGTCATTTTGGATTGGCCCAAGCCCAATAATGTAATAGAGGTAAGAAGATTTTTGGGAGATGCCCAATATTGGAGAAATTTTATTGCTAACTTCTCTTCAATTGCAGCTCCATTACATGCAGTGACAAGCATAAAGCAAGTTTTCCAATGGGGAGGCAAGAAACAAAAAAAAATTGATGCATTGAAGGAGAAGATTAGTTCAGCTCCAGTTCTTTCACTTCCTAATTTTAGACAGTCATTTGAGCTCCAAACATATGCAAGTAATTATGCAATGGGATCAGTCTTGTTGCAACATGGTAAGCCCATTTGTTTTCATTTTGAAACTTTTAATGTTGTTGTGATTAACTATCCTACTTATGATAAGGAGTTGTATGCATTGGTGCAAAGTGTGAAAAAATGGAAACATTATTTTTTGGGAAAATAAACTATCATTCACATAGATCATCAACAATTGCAATACTTAAAATCACAAACAAAGCTACAACAAACAAGGCACTTCATATGGATGAGTTTTCTAAAACAATTCCACTTGGTTATAAGTTATAAGAAAGAAATTTATAATAAAGTTATTGATATGCTTTCTAGGCCTACTGTTAGTGCTTCATTTATTCTTAAACATAATTCTACCATGCATGAGAGCTATTTTGAACAATATGCTTTAGATGTTGATTTTAAAGAGGTTTATGCAACTTTGTGTCATTCTAACCAAGTTGAGGAATTGGATTAACATGTGCATGATAAGATTTTGCATCATATTGGCAAGCTATGTATTCCACATGGTGAAAGAGTCAACATCATAAGGGAAGCACATTCTTCTCTTATTGTTGGCCACTTTGGTGTAGGTAAGACAATGGTTAATTTGAAAAGGTGTTGTTGTTGGCCTAAAACAAATGAAAGTGTTTCAGGATATGTAAGATGATGTTGTTTATATGCTACAAGTAATCCTAGCAATATAAAGTTGGGTTTGTATAGTCCACTTTTGATTCCTTCTCGTCCTTGGGAAAGAATTTTGATGGACTTTGTAGGAGGTCTACTTATGTCTAAAATGAATCATGATTATCTTTATGTTGTGGTTGACTGTTTCAAAAAAATGTGTATTTTAATGCCTTGTAAGAAGCAGGTTACAACTGAACAAATGGCACAAATGTTCTTTCATCATGTTTGGGTACATTTTGGGTTTCCCAAATCCATTATTTTTTATGGAGATTCTTGATTTATTGGGAAGTTTTGGTCAAGCTTATGGGAACTCATGGACACCAAGCTAAAAAAGAGCACAACATTTCATCCACAAAATGATGGTCAAAATGAAGTGGTGAATAGGACAATAGTACATCTTCTTCATGGTTATTGCAACAAACATCCAAAGCTTTAGGATGAGCACCTACACTACATTCAACATGCTTACAACCGAGCTAAACACTCCTCGAATAAAACATCTCCATTTGAGGCATGTTTTCGTTATTTGCCAAAATCTCCTTTATATTTTATCTTTGGGAAGGATATTGCTATTGATGGCCATTATGACATTGATAGAAAAAAGTTCATTGAAAAAATTCATTTGGTGCATAAAATGGTACAAGAACAGTTGGAAAAGAGACAAGCCAAGTACAAGACAAGGAATGACAAGCATCATGTTGATTATAGTTTCCAAGTTGGAGATGAAGTTTGTCTTTACATTAGCAAAGAGAGGCTTAAATGAGAAGGTAAAAAAATGAAACCAATCATATATGGACCTTTCAAGATTCTTGAAAAGATTGGAAATGATGCCTTCTATTTGGATTGGCCTCCTTATATGCAAATGTATGCAATTGTTAATGTTGAGAATTTGATATTGTATGAGCCTTCTTTGATTGATGATCAAGGAGAAAATGTTCATATTCCTTCCATAGATGACTTCTCACTAGAATATCTCTCAGAATTGCATGAGGATACAATCCTTGACAGGAGGATGAGAACTTCAAAATGATGGAATGTGGAATACCTTCATGTTGGTATTAAAGGAACAAATACAAGGAAATCTAAATGGATTGAGGTTGGAAAGGTGAAGGAACTATACACTCATATTCATATTGACTGAAAGTAGTCATTTGGAGGTCCAAAATCTTCCCAATGGGGAGGAGTGATCCAGGGGATCAAAATATGCTCAAAAACAAAAGTGCTCAAAATTGCTTGAAAATGGATTCATTGTGTAGATGTCGTCCTCATGAACCCAATGCAAATTCAATGGGCTCAAACAGATGTCGTATGCGAGAGATATCGTGTTCTGTCCACTTTGCCAAACAAGCAAAAAAATGTTGACTTTATAGTCCGTACATTCTAACTGTGTAGATAGTATTGCTGACGTGGCATGGTTGTATTGGTGACTTGGCAAGGTGTTTATTTGGCATATGACGTGGTAGTGGTTTACGTGGACCAATTTCTAGTCGACACACGTCATTTGGTGGTCGAATGGGAAGGAGCCACATGGCTCAGCTAAGGGCCCCCATGTGGCACCCCATCATTGGTTTGTTGGTTAAAATGTTATGGATTCTATGGGGGTCAAACCTGAGACCTCCACCATTGGAGTTTTTTCCACATAGGTCGGGCCACCAACCAGCCTACACCATGTTACTTGATTATATACCTCTTAAATTGTATTTAATTTTGATTTAATATTTGGTTGGACAGAGAAAGGGTCAGAGATTATCCCCAACCCACGAACCTTATCACATAACTCTTCCATATTATTAGTGGCACGGTAAACATCAATGGACCAGTCCAATAGCATGCAATTTTAGGTTGGCACTTGGTCACATGGGCCATGTGACTGACACCTCTGCCGAATAAGGTGCTTAAGCCTCCTAAACTTGTGACAATATGCCCCCTTTTGTGGAATGGGAATGGTGCTGGGTTTTTGGCAAGTGAAATTCTTGTGAGCTAGGTTAGTCACACACAGGTGTGATTTGGAGGACCAGAGACAACAAGCTTGAAGGAGAAAATTTCCAGGAAGTGATTTATTCTTAGTTTTTGGCCAAACAAGGTGTAGGAAGAGCCCAACTAAGGGTTTTTGGACATTTTGGAGCCATTGAAGTCATATGTTTTTCATTTTGAGCATGGTAAAGAACTTATTTGTACATTGTGATCATTAATGAAAATAATTGATTGGAAGTTGTACCAGAATATGTAGCCCAAGAGCAGGGTGAACTACTTTATCATTTTAGTGTGTTAATGTGCTTACTTTTGATAGAATTTATGTTTGTTTATGCTACTCATGTTTAAGTAAAAAATCATTACATGTTATGTATTTTCAACTTGATCCTATTTCCCAAGCACATACAAATTACACTTGCAATTTTAAAGATACAAGCCTTCTTCATTTTTAGATCAGCATATGGATTTGTGTCTAGTGGGGGGACAAGCCTTGGTTCTAATGCTAGAAGAGGATTTCCTTATCCTTTTTGGATCTCTATAGGAATCTCGACAATGCCAAACATTTGTTTCCCTTTTGGCTATAATGTTGATAGTGGGTCTAGGGATACTCCTAGTGTTATCAGACTAATCAGTAGGTGCGAACACTAACAAATCTCCCTAGATCCACTTGGATCTAGAACAAAATAGGATAGGACATGACTCTTTCCCTAAGTTACGACCATTGAAATATCTAGTAAGGAGGAACAAGTGACATACCTTTGTATTGCTTCCTAGGGTCTCTGTTTCTCCCGCTTCGCTTCGGTGCTCTCGTGAGGTCAATACCAAGACAACACAAACCAACCAAAGTGAAGATAGAAAAATGTGTTCAATCGTCAACTTATGTGTATGATCAAGGAATTACACAATAAAGTAAGAATGACTTTATGGGAAAAGGGCATGCCGTTGTATCATATTAATCAAAAGTAGAAGATATAACCTGATCACCTTGATGTCACAAGCTTCCTTTCGGTGACTCTTGGTTCCAACACACACACTTTCTTGGTCCTTGCATGAAGAAGATCCAATTCCTCTTGATAGACTTGCTAGAGTCTCCAAGCTCCTATTCAAGTTGAGTTCTTCACACAATTCCTTCACCAATTCTCCAATTAATCTTGCTTAACCTTTTCCATGAGAATCCTATCAATATATAGGAGAGGATGAGATGGTTACATGGATGAGAATGATCCCACCAAATCAGGGAAACCGGTAAAATGATAACCATTCGAATGCCAACCCATTCTCTAGAAGATTCCCTTCTAGAACCCTCGAGACTTCTCCCTTTTTCCAAGCTTGAGAACAAGTTCACACCCTATGTATAGAGCACAGTGTGAGAAGTTTTCACCCTAGCTGAAGGTGGCCTATGAGAATGGGTCATTCTCACACCCTAGGCTATAAGCAGCCTGCGTACTCTCTTTAAAAATATGTTTTCTGGAAGGAGATAAATGCCACTTTTCTCAGGAGAAAGTTCTTGTTGGGAGCTTGAGTACACCATTGTTAATACACCATCTAGATGACCAAAATCATGGGTAACACCTAGTCAGGCTGGGGGAAACAAAGATTCTAGAGGATTTAACATTCCTTGGGGCAACATGCATAATCTAGGAAGTAATAATCCTTTGAGTTATATCTTTGTTCCTAGTGACATTTTCAGGCTAGGGGGTAGTAATATTTTCATGTATACCTTTGTTCCTAGAGGAAACCCTTATGGGGGCATGTATGGTCCTAGAAACAACAATGTTTCTAGAAGTTTCCTTTTTCTTCAAGGAAATCTTCTTATGGGAATTTTTGGTCCTAGAAGAAACAATGTTTTGGGGAGTTCTTTTGTCCTTGGGGAAAATCAAATCAGGGGAAACAATCATTTTGGTAACTAGTAAACCACTAGAAACTACAATATGGGGGGACCTCAAAGCCCATCTGGTTCACATGACTCATCATCATTTTACCAGAATCCATTTTCCAATATGTAATTGACTTTCTTAGTGACATTAGACTTTCTAGACTTGTAACATTTGAAAAATGACCCCATTCTTCTTAACTCATTATGGTTGTATATTCATGTTAAGTTCAACAAAAATCTAGGATAAGACCTTTCGAGGCACATTATGACTTATCACCTATGGTTCCCATCCAACTCATTGATGGATGACAACATTAAACTACATATTTTCCATATAACTATGATAGGAAGTGCCATTAAATGGTACATCAAATTTAAGGGAACTTCCTACAATAGTTTTAATGCCATGGATATGGATGTTTTAATGCATTTTTTGTTTCCAATTAGGTACGAGATTGAAATAGATATTTTGATGTCCTTGCATCAAGATACCTCCACCCATTTTTCTGATCATACTCATGAGTGAAGATGATCACATAGACTAATCAAGGGCAAGAGTTCTGACCAACTCTTCATATATTGGTTCACTATGTCTTTGTTACCTCCCATTTCCAAGGATGTCATGATGTTAGGGGTGGTGACCGAGGAGTAGACCATCCTACGTGCCCATCGTTTAGACTTGATATATTATCATGTTGGTACTCTATATGATATTATTCCACATGCTCCAAGGATGCTAGTGGATCCTCAAAATTCAAAACTGGGACTAGATGTTGATGGCATGGTAGTTTCTATTTCCAATGCACCTATCGACTAGTTATTTATTTAGTTGGGTCATTTGAACATCACATCAAACCCACTAAAAAATACACCCACAATTCAAGCTAATCAAGACCCCATCCAAACCTATGAGATAATTCAAAGTAGTCCACACAAACAAAGTGTTGAGTTGAGGAAAAGGTACAAATATCCCTCTTATTCCCATGGTTTATGATACAATCTTGATGGACTTTTTTGTTAATTAGGAATAATTAGGATATAAAATGATTAAAACATCTTCTAGAAATATTATTGAGTGATATTAGATAAATTATAAAATTTGGTTGGAATTGTTTGATTTTATTGTAGGAATGGATAAATATCATTAAATCCAATATAGCTAAGGAGATTTTGAATATGCATAGGCTATTGAAGATTGAAGACATTAGGCGCAAAGTAGTTTTTGAGGAAGATTGATTCTCTATTTTGTAATCTTTATAAATAGTGAAAGAAATCGTGAGGATCTCTCGATCCTTAGGATAACTTAATTTACCCATATTATTGTAATATATAGAGGGTAATGAAATATAGAAAGGCCATCTAAGAAATTTATCCAAGCATTCATAACTTGGAACTTCTCTGTACAAGCAACCTTTTGTAAATGTTGTACTAGTTATGGAATTAATAGAAGTGTTGGGAGTTTTCATCCTTTTTTCATATTGAGTTTCTAGTAGTAGTGCTTCTGAAGACCGAGGGTCGAGTCTGAAGGAGTTACTATCTCAATCTATAATTGTATCAATTTGATTTTAGTCTGTGATTTAAATCTCTTTTGCAACAATTAAGATGAATGCATGAGTGTGTTGATGTTTTTATAAGATTAGTTGTGTTGTTTGATTACAGAAGATATATGCTTCATTTGAATGTTATTAGTTGTTGTTCAATTTCTCATTGTTGTAGTTTGTTGATTAATAGTTCCTCTCATTTTCGTATACATTGTTTCTTTTCTTAAGTTAGCATTTGTTGTTCCTTCTCAATTTACAGTACTTAGTTGTTTTTTTCCAGCCGATTAAATAGTCATTGATAAATCAATTTATTAAGCTCTTTCATAAATTCAATTATTGTATCTTAGTTATATCAATTCAACAATTTAGATAAATTCCTTTAATTCACA
Source organism: Picea abies (assembly GCA_900067695.1). NCBI lineage: Eukaryota > Viridiplantae > Streptophyta > Pinopsida > Pinales > Pinaceae > Picea > Picea abies. Next base: position 9,384 of record CBVK0101537564.1, on the reverse strand, counting down.
ACATGTTATAGATCAGATTTCAATTATGTTGAAGTATATATTTTATCTTCATAATTTTATTGAATGTGTGAGGAACTTGATTATTGAAAAACTCAGATTTTCTTTGACTACATGATTTTAGCCTCTACAACTATCTTCATAGACTTTTTTGATATTATTGAAATAAAAGATGAATCCTCAGGTTGATAAATTAATGTTAAAATAAGGTTGTTTTAGGACATATTTAGAGCCCAACATTTTGGCGTCGTTGCCAGGTAGAGTGTCAAAGATAACATAGGTTGTGTCTCTGAAGGATGAGGTATTGAAAATGGAAGGTAAGAACCTATGTAGGCAATAAGTAAAATGATTATGACAGTGCCTACCTTTAGCTGATACATAGAGGTCATATAGGTACTTAGAATTTTTGTGTGAACTGTGTATGACTAAGAAGAAAGAACCTAAAAAACCAAAACCCCCACCAAAAAATACAAAATGCCAGGGCTCGATGCCCCCTAGAAAAAGAACTTTAATAGAAAAAATCATCTGAAAAGATGAATCTCAAGCTTTTTTTGGACCCAAGAAAGGTTCTACCTGAATCCCTCAGGCAACAAATTCAGCAGCTGCAGCCCATGCTGAGGTTCATAGTAGAACTGAAGGGACTGAAAAACGTTTTTAAAATATAGATCTTCCACCTCTCAGCCCTTTAGACAAGGGAAACTCTTGTAATATGGAAGAAGGAGAAGGGGAGACTAGCGGGGTTGCTAAGGCAAACCCATCCCCACCACTTGATCCTGGATCTCTTGTGATAGGAGAAGGTATAACTGGAATCCCGCATAGAGGTAGTGCGATTAAATCCCCTATGGGATCAAGTAATCAATCACCCCAAATAGAACACCCCAGCCAAGAAATTTTTGAATCTTATTGGCATATTTTAAACTAAATGGCACAACCAAATCAACCAAGAGCCCATACTTCCACCCTGGAATATTCGATAGTTGATCTAGTTTCTAATGCCCCCATGAAAGAAATCCCATTACAAAATCTACCAACCTTTCATGGATTAATTTTAGAGGACCCTAATGCATTCCTATTTGAATTTGATGTCCTTTGTAGAGGATATTACTACACCTCTGAACCCCAGAAACTGAAGTTGTTCCCTTCCACCTTGAAAGGAGAAGATTTGCATTGGTTTATGGGATTGGGGGGAGGAACTATAAAATCATGGGATGAAATGAAACAAGCATTCTAGACGAAATATTAGGATTATTGTAGATCCGGGGATCTAAAAGATGAAATATTTCAAATGAATGCAAAGGAAAACAAGACATTATAAGAATATGTTGAAAGGTTTCAACATAATTTGCAAATATCTCCTTATGGCACATTACCAAGTGAGGTACTTAAAGCCACTTTGATAAAAGGAATGAAGGATGAATGGGTAGAAACAATGAATTTAATGGGGAAGGGTGATATTTATCAATAAACTTATGACAATATTTTCCAATTGTGCATCAGAGGCTCGCATGGAAGTACACTGACCATATCATCCATGCGCACTCCCCTCACCAGAAATAACAACATTACTAGTGGGGGTGTTACCCGAGAAGAAGTCGGTAATCTTTTAGAAAATTTCAAAATTGACATTCTGAGCACTCTGACTACACAATTGGATATCTTGTAGGATAAACAAAAGAAAGAAGAAGCAGAACAAACGTTGGCCATATTTTTCCAACGATGCAGAAAGAAACATGATCTGAGGGAATGCCCTTTGGATGTGGTTCGGGTTTGCACCATTTGTGCCAAATATCATGCAACAGAGCAATGTCCATCACTCCCAGGAGTAAAAGTTGTCTTTGGAGAGGAAGAAGAGGAAACATTACCATTATACCCGATGGATCAACATCGCCAATGGTAGGCCCATCCCTCGAGTACACTACAAGATCCCTCTTCTTTCTTTTATGGGCAGTATAATTAATAAAAAAAAATTGGAAACATATGGCAGGGCCAACCATTTTCTAACCATATTTGGAAGTCCCAACAATATCCTAATGCACCCTGTCCAAATCAATATGCTACAAATCCCACCTGGCCAAATAAATCCGCTGCAAATCCCACCTGCCCCAACTCACAATACTTTACCCCATCCTGGAAAAATCCAAGTAATAACCCTTATCCTTAAGAGTGGAATAGCACAACTACCCAGGGCTCCAATTGGAGTCAAATCTAATAGCATCCCATGGGAATGACCAATCAACCCATGGGGATGGATCCCCATGCTAATCCCACTTTAGAAGCACCACTCCAACTAGCTCAGAACCCTCAACCTTGATTGTGTCCTCAACCAAACGAATCCAATCCAAATCCTATTAATAGACCAACCCAGCTTGTACAAATTATTGAGAATTTTGATGGGGAAATCATCTCTATAGGGTGCAACGAAATCTGGTTGAGGCTAGGGCACATAATTTCTCCTGGAGAAAGTAACATTCACCAAGAATAGTAGAATGAAAATAATATACAACCAGCAATAACACCCTCGACTGTGGTCATAATGGAAGAAGCAGAGTATGGAGGAAACAAAGTCAAGCAACATAATCCTAATAAGGATGTAACACCTTCCCCCCTGTTCACAAAAATACCGATGATAGAAAAACCAACTGTATATCCTAACTTTGACATCGTAGGGGAACCAAAGAATATATATGTTAAGATCCCACTCCTGAACGCTCTGCAAGACATCCCAATTTATGAAAAGACATTTAAGGAATTATGTGGGAAGAATCCTATCAGGAAAGTTAAAAATCCATCAACTGTTCACATGGTAGGGGCCTTGTCCGATCTCATTCTAGGTAAAAAGGAGTCGGTCAATTATGCAGACCCAAGGAATCCCATAGTAACACTTCAGATATAGGGCTATTCTTTTCCAAATACACTAGTGTATTTGAGGGTAGCCATTAATATCCTGACCATCAAGACTTGCAACACCTTGGTTTTCACCTCCTTCGAACCTACTCCAATTATGTTACAATTGACTGATCGATTAGTGGTTAAACTAGTCGGCACATTACAAGATATAGCAATTTCAGTCAACTCTTGGGAATATCCAGCTGATTTTTTCATTATCTACCCAAGAAGTGCACTCGATGGGAATCCATTGATACTGGGAAGACCGTGGCTCGCAACAACAGATGCATACATAGGATGTAGCACGAGAAACATGACAACTTATAGAGGAGTTGATACAAAGAACCTCATCCTATATCCTCTAGCCAAACCAAGCTCGTCTATCATACATCAACAATTTCCACCACCTAGATATCTAGAAAAGGATCTACGACCCCCTCTCACACTGGAAGAATCTCTCAGACTCAAGAACCAACTAGAAGATAATGTGATCAACATATTCATTAACAACCCAACCATTATAGGTAACCCAACATGCCAAATTTTAAAAGTTGTGTTAGATAATGAAGCACAGGGAGATCCTTTGGAAGAATTTATGGAACAATAGATCCCCACTACTATTGTCCATAAGAAAAAAATCAATTGAAATTGCACCAGGGAGGTTTCTTAATAGTAATGCTAAGTTAAATGAGAAACAACAACACAAATTGATTCAGATCCTTTCTAAATATCAACAAGATTTTTCCTGGGAGTATCTTGACATGAAGGGCATTGATCCACAACTCTGCACACATCATATTTATCTTGAGAAAGATTCCCGACCTGTCCAAAAACCCCACAGAAGATTGAATCCTCACCTCAGGGATGTTGTCAAAGAAGAATTACAGAAAATGTAGGATGTATATTTTATATACCCTATTTCAGATAGTCAATTGGTTTCCCCACTAGTGATTGTTCCCAAGAAGAATGGGAAATGGTGAATCTGTGTAGACTACAAATAACTCAACAAATCTACCTAGAAGGAAAACTTTCCCTTACCTTTTATTGATCGAGTCCTTGATACTTTAGCAGGGAAGATTTTTTTTTCCTTCCTAGATGGATTTAGCGGCTATAATCAGATTCAGATTGCTCCAGAGGTCCAGGATAAAACTACATTTACATGTCCCTGGGGTACCTTCGCATACAGGGTATTTCCCTTTGGATTATGTAATTCTCCAGCTACATTCCAAAGAACCAATTTAAGCATATTCTTTGACTTGATTAATGAGGGGCTTGAATTTTACATGGACGATTTCACCCCTTATGGAAATGATTTTGATCAAGATCCAAGCAATCTGGAGAAGGTACTAGAACGATGCATTGCTACTAGGCTATGTTTGAGTCATGAAAAATTCCATATGATGATGAATGAAGGTGTGGTATTAGGGAACTATTTTTCTGTAGATGGAATTAGGGTAGACCCAAAATAATAGAGGTAATCCCTAATCTTCCTACACCTCATACACAAACTAAGGTACGTAGTTTCCTTGGCATTGCAAGATACTATCGCAGATTTATGGAATTTTTTTCAAAATCTATTGCACCCTTACATGCTTTAGCTGGTAATGCATAATTTCAGTGGTCTGATAAGTATTATGTGACATTCACTGGACTTAAAAAGATGATTTCAATAGCATTGGCGCTAAGAGGACCAAATTGGAAAATACCATTCCACATCTCTACAGATGCATCGGATATCGCCATAGGCACTATCGTGGGACATGAATAAGACAAGAAACCTTATGCTACTTATTTTATTAGAAAAATATTACTCCCACTGAATTAAATTATACAGTAATAGAAAAATATTTTTTAGTCGTTATACATGCTATTAATAAATTCCACCACTATATAACATGCTACCTAGTTATTTTGTATATTGATCATTCTGCTATTAAATATCTAGCTAATAAACCAATCACTAATGAACTGTTTACTCAATGGTTGTTACTATTCCAGGAATTCAACATCACCATCAAAGACAGACACGAAAGAGAGAATCGCATCACAGATTTCTTGTCTCGCGTACCCAAAACTGATGATTCTTTAATAATTGAAGATTCGTTTCTAGACAAACACCTATTCGTTGTCACCATTAAGCCACCATGGTACATTGATGTGGCAAATTATCTGGCAACTGGGAAACTACCAGCACACCTATCATCGAGGGAAAGAAAATTGATCGTCCAACACAGTGCATGATTCACCTGTATTGGCGGATATCTTTTCCACACAGGGGTTAACCTCTAGATCTAAAGATGTGTAAGAGATGAAAAAATTTACAACATACTGAAGGTGGTTCATGATGAGCCCTATGGCGAACATTTTGCAGAACGCAGAACTGGGCATAATATTTTACATATGGGCTATTGTTGGCCCTCAATATTTAAGTATGAAAATAAGTATGTCCAGGCCCGCGATAGCTGTCAAAGGATGGATCGACCTGACCAAGATGATGAAATGCCACTGTAAGCACAAATAGTCGCAGAACCTTTTGAAATATGGGCATTGGATTTTGTTGGCCCCTTCAATCCAAAATAAAACTAGAAGGATTATATTTTAGTTTCAACAGACTATATGACCAAATGGGTAGAGGCAGTGGCCTTGACAAACACAACAGAGGAGGTAGTCATTAAATTTATTTTTGAAATATTTGTATGCTATGGAGTATCCAGGGAAGTAATCACTAACGGAGGGTCTCAATTTACATCCCATAGAATCACAACCACCCTAAGCAATTATCATATCAAGCAAAGAGTTATTTCCCCCTACCACCCATAGGAAATTAGACAAGTAGAAAGTACCAACAAAGTCTTGGAGGAAATTTTGACAAAAACAGTCTCAACAAACCATTAGAATTGGGCAGTCGAGCTTCCAAATTCCTTATGGGCCTATCGCACGAAATGGCGTAACACTACTGGCTACTCCCCTTATCATCTAGTCTATGGAAAAGAACCTCTCTTCCCAATTGAATTTGAGATCAAGACTCTAAGGATGGACCGTGAAATTGGACTGGATCTTACAAGGGCACATAAACAACACTTACAACATCTCAATGATTTAGATGAAGCACACATGTTCTCCTTATAGTGCACAACTATTATTCAGCAACAGAGAGCTAGCTAGCATGACAAACATATCAAGAAGAAATCCTTCCAGAAAGGCGACTGGGCACTTCTCTTTGATTCCATATTTCAGGATCTTCCTGGAAAATTACAAAAAAGGTGGCTCAGACCGTAAGAAATCTATGAATTTCATGATAACGTCACTGTCATCTTAATCACCATCGATGGATCTGGTTCTCCTTTTCTGGTAAATGGACATCGTTTATGACTCTACCATCAACCTCTTTCAAAAGAATCCTTTTTCCAAGAAGTAAGTAAGGATCCTATTGTTTAGATTTTTGCTGGCTAGGATGGTTACCCAATAGCCTCAACTCCATAAAATGATGATTCTTATCAAGCACTGTACATAATCTATATATTTTTCTTTACATATTTGATTGATTTTTTAGTTTTTTACTCTTTAAAGGTCACTTGAGAGAATAATAAATGGGAAAGATGATTTTAATGAGTTTAATTAGCACTCTTTTCTATTCCTCGCTCCTAAAAAAACCCAGTAAATATAAACCCTGTTTTCACAAAAAATTAACATATTTGCATAATACTAACAGACCATCCAATACTTTGATTACTGAATAAAATTACCCATAGAAATTGAATGAAATTAGTTGATGACTAATCAATCATATATTCACTTAAAAAAAATGATTGTGGGAGGTTTCCAATCACTTAAATAGATGGTTAAAATTTGAACATCATCTTTGTCGTTCATGTTGAACGAAACAACTGTCATTCCCTTCATGTGATTGTTGTTCCTTTTGCACATAGCTTTCATTCATTTCGAATGAAACAACTGATGTTGCCTTCGCGCAATTGTTGTTCCCTTCACGAGCAGTATCGTCCATTCAAAATAACGATTTTTGTTCCCTTTATAGTGATTGTTGTTGTTTTTTTAGATAGCGATGTTCATTCAAAAGGAACAATTGTTGTTTCTTATATGTTTTTCTTATTGCTGTCCCTTTTTCTCAAAATTCATGATTCTTTTTTCATGAACAAGCATGCCATTATTACATAAGTCACTCCTTTGGGTATGAACTTCACTAATTAATTTTCATCAACACTACTTCTAATGATCATAAGTAATGATTTGTCATTTTTGTGTGGACTATTTATCATACCTTATCAAATTGTTTTTGGATTAATTTCTTTGAATTATCTGAAAAATTGTTCATAATTCATTAACCACCATAATTTTATTCTTTTCCCTATATATCTACATATACTTGAATGATAATTTTCCTTCATATTATAATAAGGAGTCTAAAGAACATTTTTACTTGGCATGCTTACACTTCTTACGCCATCCCTCACTCTTAAGGAGTAGATGAGCCTCCCTTGATAGAACCAAAATAAATAAATAAATTTATAAGTAAAGTAATAAAACTTCTCCCACAAAGGATAAGGGGTATCATCATGAGCCAACCTACCATGATCATATGATAATAACATAAGTGACATTCCCACTATGGTTACCACACCATGGCAATGACCTTTAGCATTTTTTCGTCAAAGGACAAGAGGTCTCATCACGAGACAACTTGTTCACTTAAGTTACGATCTAGTGAGTGGAATTATCATTATTTGGCTACCAAACCAAGATAGTGGTATTTTTGGGAAAAGACAATTTAAACTATTTATTAAGGATACAAGATCATATATGGGTTAAAAGGAAACCCTTTCGAGGCTATGGACACCTATTGGCAGTAGTGGTGCTACCTATGGTATTGAAGTTTATCTTTAAAACGCCAAGTCTTTTGTGTGTTCCTAGATTTCCTTTCCTAAAAATGAGGCTGTCATTCCGATTATATCCAATAACAAGGGACAGTTACAACGTTATGATATGTGGAAAATTTCTAAAATACGTGAACAAATTTAAAAACTATTCGAAATATTTTTCCTTAAAAGCTTTTTTGAATATAGGCATGCCAATTTGAATTTCCCATGCAAAGTGATGATTGTTCATAATTACCGTTAAAGTGCTTTTTGAAAGTTATTAATGATTGTTTTTTCCCAGTGGCAGCGATGACATAGTAATCACACCTCACCTAAACTACCTACCATTATTACACTCATACATTTTGATGGTCAAGGTCGACCTTTCCATTTATGAGGGGGAAGATATTTTGCACATTTAATGATAGATCATAATGAGTGCAGTAAATGAGGAAAACTCACATTTTTATGCACAATATTATTCTATGATATTTTTTATTTATATTGTATCAAAAGTTGGTTGAATTAACCTACAACAAGGAACGATAGCCATCCTCATCTACTCACAGAAAACATGGGTGGCCAAAGTGTACACCGAGAAGATAAATTATTGCAGGTAACTGAACATGGAAGAGAGATTTTACATCATCTGAGGTGGATAGAGTACTTCAATAGGTTGCAAGGATATGACATGAATATCACGCTCACATTTTTCTAGATCTTGCAGGGAGGAGTCTCCATGGTCCGAGACATATGAATTCCGGTCATAGAGGAAATTATAGAAGAGGTTACAGGACTCCCCAATGTAGGCATACAATGGACTGGGAAGTATACAATGCTCAAAGAGGCTGTGGAGTATTTCATAGAACCTAGAGAAGAACTTGATAAAAAGGGAAAGGGACTGAACCCCAGAACTCTTAGCGAGACATGGAGGGAGATGGAAGGAATAATACAAAGGTATATCACCTATGATGGGAGGTACGATGTGGTGAGGTCATGCCACCTCAAATTGTTAGAAGCACTCAAACAAAGTTTTGTAATTAATATACCATTTTTTCTAAATGCCATGTTACATGAAATTGTTGCAAGAACTCAGAAGGATAAAGATCTTGCCACTATCATTAGCCACCATGGACTAGTAAAACTAATAGTAAACAGGGCCCTCATCCAAACTCAAATAACTTGGGCTGATATAATCGAGGCCAATAGGCCTCTACAATTGGAACAACCCGAATTACACCATGAAAACCCCCCACGAGGAATTGAGGCAACACAAGAAGGGGGAGATACTGCCCAAATTGAAGTTCCATTACCCCAACCTAAAATTGAGACAACCTGGGAAGGAAGAGACAATACCCAAGTAGGAGTTCCATTACCTCATCCTAAAATTGAGGCAGAACCCATCCAACTGGCAAAAACTCAGACCTCATAGGCAGAGACATCAAAGAAAAGGAGAAAAAGGACAATTGTTGTTCCTAAAACCCCCACTGAGAAGAGAAGAAGAAGTAAAAGGATAGCACAATATGATGAAACCCAAGAAGCTATATAGGTAGAACAACCCTCATAGGAAAATATTCAGGAAGTGAGATCGGAAGAGCGTCGTGTAGGGAAAGAGTGTAGATCTCGG
>CBVK0101537557.1:0-13389 GCA_900067695.1 Picea abies | reverse complement strand
GAGCAAGCATAATCTTCAGATTTGTGAGAATATGTGTCAAAATTACGCCTGTAATTCACAAATCTGCAACAAAATCACTTGAAATTTGCAATATAACTTGCATATATGTGCTCGAAACGAGTAAATATTTGAAAACAACGAATCAATTACTCCTTTTAAACAGATTTTTTTGTTGGTGCCTGTCTGATGGGCGTGGAGAGTGAAATAGTGAGAAAATAACAAGGCAAGTGAATCTTGTTAACTTAGAAGCAATCACATATGAATCAATGAACTAGAGAGATCAAAATAAATAATTGTTATACATTTAACATATTCGAAATTGGCCGTCAAAAAGACAATCTTCTTTATTCATCAGAGTTGCACAAATACATATGTATGACAAAATCAGATTGACATCATATTAAAAACTTAAGGAGATTTGATAATTAAAGCTTAAGTTCTCATCCCTTACATCACTCATGAATATAATCACATAAAGCAATATGCAGGAGGCACCGACAAGATGAGACATGAATCTTGGAGACAGAAGGATGGAAGGACTCGATAATCACCTATACCGGGTGTCTTCTATGCCTCTGCATCTTCTTATATTGGAGGATTGATCTATATCTGACTTGCTTTTCCAAATATATCCCTAGTCACAAATAAGATGCCATGCAAGGCCAAATCATCAAGCACAAGATAACATTAAACAACAAACGAAAAGCAACTCCAAGATAAGCACCTAGGGTAGGGAAAAGATCCCCATTAAAACAATCATAATACTACTGAAGCAAGGCAACTTGATTAACCTCATATGGAGTGCCCAGATGTGCCCAAAATAGCAATAACACCTGTCTTGTAATATCATCAATCTTGCATGAAAGGATAGATGCAATGGTCCTCAAGAAAACTGCCCAAAATATATTTTAAGAAGCTGCTTGTAATGTATATAAGTGGCATTACATCAATATAATTATGAATAGTTGGTCCTATTGGTATAGAAGTGCCTCCTAAGTAGTATATAAGGGAGTCTTCTTGACTAGCTAATCAATCAATTGAAGCATTCATTTGTATTTTTTCTTAAATGGATTATTCAAACTTTTGTCTTTTACATTTGTGAAGACTTTGCGTAACGATTATTTCCTACATGTGGTATCAGAAAGGGTTTTGTCCTACGTTGGTTCGTTGCAAAACTTATGACAGGTGGCTGAGGCCGGGAGGCCACTTACTTGCGATCCTTAATTCTCGATCCACTATTCCGCCCTCCACATACTCTGTTTTGAGGATTGATCTATATCTGACTTGCTTTTGAGGATTTATCTATATCTGACTTGCTTTTCCAAATATATCCCTAGTCACAAATAAGATGCCATGCAAGGCCAAATCATCAAGCACAAGATAACGTTAAACAACAAACGAAAAGCAACTCCAAGATAAAGCACCTAGGGTAGGGAAAAGATCCTCATTAAAACAATCATAATACTACTGAAGCAAGGCAACTTGATTAACCTCATATGGAGTGCCCAGATGTGCCCAAAATAGCAACAACACCTGTCTTGTAATATCATCAATCTTGCATGAAAGGATAGATGCAATGGTCCTCAAGAAAACTGCCCAAAATATATTTTAAGAAGGTGCTTGTAATGTATATAAATGGCATTACATCATTATAATTATGAATAGTTGGTCCTATTGGTATAGAAGTGCCTCCTAAGTAGTATATAAGGGAGTCTTCTTGACTGACTAATCAATCAATTGAAGCATTCATTTGTATTTTTTCTTAAATGGATTATTCAAACTTTTGTATTTTACATTTGTGAAGACTTTGCGTAACGATTATTTCTTACATGTGGTATCAGAAAGGCTTTTGTCCTACGTTGGCTCGTTGCAAAACTTATGACAGGAGGCTGAGGCCGGGAGGCCACTTACTTGCGATCCTTAATTCTCGATCCACTATTCCGCACTCCACATACTCTGTTTTTCATTATGTAACTCCATACTCACTCCACGCACTTTGCTGCCATAGTCAAAGAAAGAGGAAAAAGGGGAAACTGAATGAGAAAAGTTGAAAATTAGAAACTCGATGCAAAACTAATTGCAACTGCTATTGTGACAACATTCCATCATTACTACATACATTGAAATAACAATAATCTTGTCTACAAGACCGTGCCTCTCTTGAAATCGCCAGACACCATAGGGAATCTTAGAGTAGTAGGAGAGGAAACGAGTGTATAGGTTGTCTATATGTTGCATTGTTGTGGTTGAATCCGATTAGGAAACCAATCCGGTAATCAGGAAAAGGCGGTCTTTGCTCATTGAAATCCATTGAGGGCACTGATTGGCACAACTGTGAGCATTGTAAGTGCACCAGACCATTGCGTCGTGTCAAAAAAGTTGCCATCTTGTCATGGTCCAAGAAATAAATTAAATTAAAAAGCGATTCATCAGAAGTGGTTGGTTGAAATTTCAAGACTATGATCGCCGACGATGTTAAAATCAAATAAGCCTAAAACTCAAGATTCCACATATTTGACCAAAACTATGGTGTCGATACATTCATATATTTGGCGAAGTAAATATTACTTCTTAAGAGTCTTAATGAATGTTAATGTTTTTCAGTAATTCATTTAAAATGAATGTTAATGTATTTCAGTAATACATTTATTTGCTTTGAAATGGTTAAATTGAATAAATAAGTTTTTAAATTTGGAAATATTATGTTTATGTTCTTTTTTTGTATACATAGTGGAAAGAATTTATGAATTGTAATTCTATAATTGAAAACTTTCAGGATTATTTCGAAAGTGGTTACATCATGTTTGGGGGTGTTTCATGAGATGTGGGGTGCATGGTGTATGGTTGATCCTTGGCGTTCCATGATGGACTTGCATATTGGAAGTGGCTTATTCTTGGTGGCTAGACCTTGTATGGATGCTTGCGTGACATTCTTCCTTGGAGTGATGGAGACCTATGGAGAGTGGTGACTGTGTCGTGTAGTTGACACATGAAGGGAGGTTACTTGCTTGGAGGATGCTTTGCATTGGAAGAACGTTGGGCATTCTAGAGGACATTGAGCCCTAGACAACATGGGGTTGCTTGATCACTTCCATGGAAGCTTACACCTGACTTAAGGATGCTTGGGTTGAGGGAGTGGACATGTAGGTGTGGTGGTTCTTGAGGAAGCACATGACCTTGGAGATGCGTTGGAGCTCTGAAGCATTGGAGGAGGACCGTTGGACCTTGGGGAGTAGTGCTCATGCCTTGGAGCCTTGCTTGTTGATCATCATCACCTTGGAGCTTGACTTGTGTCACTTGGAGTAGAGAGCTTGACTTGTGTGACTTGGAGTAGAGCGCTTCACGTGTGTGGACCTACTTGTGTCTTGTAGGTTGCTTGTGGTCGATTGGCTCCTCTTGTCATCGCAGGCCTCTCTTACCTCTCATATAAATAAAGGAGAGTCGTTATCATCATCAATCATGCATGTGTGCCTATTCTTCTTTACACTTCGGTTAGAGATGTAAGAGGAGAGCTTCTCTCTCTCTCTCCCCCTCTCTCTTTTTCGTTCATTCTTCTTTGTACGTTGTCCTCTTTGATTTAAGGCGCTGGGGTTCTTGGAGCATTCTTGAAGTTTAGGGCTAGGCTTTGATCCCTAAGGAGGCATTGGAGTTAGGGTTTGGTGTTAAACCCTATGTTGTACTTGTTGATAAGTAAGAGAAGAGGAGATGCCTTGCATGTGGCCAAGGAGGACTTGCTAGTGGTGATTCTAGCTTGTTGGCATATCTTTGGTGAAGCTAGGGTTTTTCTAGGTTTTCCCTGGCTAGAATTTTGGAGAGCTTGGAGGGTTGTACTAGTTTGTGATGAGCTGAGAGTATGTACTTAAACTTCATCTCTTATCTACATATATAAAGTTTTCAGTTGTCCAAAATTGTGTTATTGCAGATTTTACTTTCAGCTTTTATTGTCTTCATGGTTTAGTAATTTCAAGCACTTATATGTCCTGCTGATTTGACATAAGTTAAGGCTGAAATTGCTAAGGAAATTAACATTTATATTGAAGATATTATGGAAGATTTAATGCTGTAACTCTGCATTAATTGCATTGATTTCAGATCTGGTTTATGCATGGAAAGGTTGCGTTAAAGGGTTGAAACTTGTTGGCATATATTTGGTATCTTCTCTCTTGGATTGCCTAGTGTATTGGGGTTGATTTGAAATGAAATATCGTTTGTTGTTTGTCGCTATAATATATATTTCAGTTCAACCCGAAGGCTGATTTTTCACAGGGATGTGAAACCTCTAAAGAAGTGAAATTTCTGAATTTGCAAAAGAAATCTCAATGCATGAAATTTCTACAGTAATTAGTGTGATTTCTCCCCTATCCTTGCTTCTCACAATTTACATAGGTCAGTCTTAGAATGTTTCTTGATAGATCAAACTTACTTCGCGATTGTTTTAGCGGTCAATTTCTCACTTCTGTATTATTTTCAAGCAATCAAATTGTTTGTTGTTTTGTGATATTTTTCAGGTTTTCACTTGCGTTCAATGGTTTGAATGCTTTTCATTAAGGTGTCATTTTGTTCTACAAAATTGTCAAATGATATTCAATTACAATACAATAAATTGTAGAACAGTAGGCTACCATCAATGGTGTTGATTGAATAACTACTACTCAAACTACTGGTGTTGGTTTGACTTAAAATTCATTGCAACCATTAGAGGAAATTTTCTCCAAAAATAGGCCTCCTAAGGTAATTATAAAATAATAGTCGGTATGTGCCACATCAAAACCGTATATGCCACATCACATTGCTACATAAGCTCAGATAATATAAAATTACAAGATGAGAGTTAAAAATAATAATAGTAAGTTCAAATTCAGGTGCATGTGCATAGACAATAAATAATAATAAATATCATAAAATAAATAATTACTATTAATATAATATGTAAATAGAATAAATAATATATTAATATATGATGATAATATATAATATTCATAATATAACAATATAGAATATATAATATAACCATAATATAATCCTAATATAATGTGAATTCATAACTATCAATAATACTACTTACATGAATATTCAAATTGTTTGTTGTTTTGTGATATTTTTCAGGGTTTCAGTTGCGTTCAATGGTTGGTTTGAATGTTTTCATTAAGGTGACATTCTGTTCTACAAAATTGTCAAATAATATTCAATTACAATACAATAAATTGTAGAAAAGTAGGCTACTATCAATGGTGTTGATTGAATAGGTACTACTCAAACTACTGGTGTTGGTTTGATTTAAAATTCATTGTAACCATTAGAGGAAATTTTCTCCAAAAATAGGCCTCCTAAAGTAATTATAAAATAATAATCGGTGTGTGCCACATCAAAACTGTATATGCCACATCACATTGCTACATAAACTCAGATAATCTACAATTATAAAATGAGAGTTAAAAATAATAATGTTCAATTCAAATTCAAATACGCATACATAGACAATAAATAATAATAAATATTATAAAATAAATAATTACTATTAATATAATATATAAATATAATAAATAATATATTAATATATGATGATAATATATAATATTCATAATATCAATATATATATAGTATAAGCATAATATAATCCTAATATAATAAATGATAATAAATATTATAAAATAAATAATTATATTAATATAGTATGTAAATAGAATAAATACTATATTAATATAGGATGATAATATATAATATTCATAATATCAATATATAGTATAACCATAATATAATCTTAATATAACGTGAATTCATAATTATGAATAATACTACTTATATTAATATGAATGTGACAACATTCTAATAATATGATATAATAATATTAAATATATAATATAATCATAATATAATATCAATTACTTACATGAATATGAATATAATAATATATTAATATATAATAATAATATTCATAATATCAATATATATATAGTATAACCATAATATAATCCTAATATAACGTGAATTCATAACTATGAATAATACTATTTACATGAATATGAATGTGACAACATTCTAATAATATGATATAATAATATTAAATATATACTATAATCATAATATAATATAATTACTTACATGAATATGAATGTAACATTTTAATAATAAGATAAAATAATATATTATAATAATATTAAATATATAATATAATATTAATTAATAATTATAATAAAATAATATTATGACATAAAAATGTCAATACTTATTTATATTATAACATAATACTTTAATGTCAATGTGACAACATTGTAATAATATCAATACTTATTTATATTATAATATAATACTTTAATGTCAATGTGACAACATTATAATAATATGATATAATAATATTAAATATATAATATAGTCATAATATAATATCAATTAATAATTATAATAAAATAATATTATGATATAGAAAAATCTCAATACTTATTATATTATAATAATAAGTATATTATAATACAAATACGTATAATATAATATAAATGTAATTATTATATTATAATAATAAGTATATTATAATACAAATTAGTATATTATATAAATGTAAATGTGAAATTTATAATAATATTAAATATATAATATAGTTATAATATTTAATAATATTAAATATATAATATAGTTATAATATAATATCAATTAATAATTATAATAAAATAATATTATGACAGAAAAATGTTACAAATGTAAATGTGAAATTTATATTAGAGGATATACTTATTATAATATAATATAAATGTGAATATAGTAGATATATAAATTAAAAATGAAAAATTCAATATATATTATAATTGAATTCAATTATGAATTAATTATTATATAAAAATTATATAATAGTAAATACTAACTTAATAAGTATATTACAACTTTATAATTACTAATTATTAATATTATATAATATTATAAATAAATAACTATATAATATAAAATTATTATTCTATAATCTATATTGAAAGCACATATTATTATTATTGATATATAATAATAAAAGAAATATAATAAATAAATGATAATAAATATCTTATAATAAATACTAAAAATACTAATAATATAAAATATTTCATATTGAGTATTTCAAAGATATTGAATATATTTCTAGATGATGTGACTAAAATATTAATAAAACTGAAGTGTATATATCGTTAAATGTTGTCAAATAAAAATATAACATATAATCATCTTTGACTTTTACATGTCCAACTCAATTATCATAGTTAACTTAATTCTTTGAAATTTTATTAATTATTAAATTTTCAATCCAACAAATATGGTTTTCTTATAAAACTTATTTTTAGAGCAAATTTCCTCCGATACTTAATAAAAAAGAATTGCTCTTTTAAATCTTTTTGATCAAAATGGTTCACAGTACACTCAATTCCAAGGAATTGTGTTTCATTATATTATTAATAAAAATTTAGACATGATTGCTATAAACACATTATGTTCTTCACAACATTTAGGTAGTTAACCAACAAGAAACTTTTTGATAAACTGCCATAGGTTCTCCATGATGGTTTTTTAGATCAATGGGTGGATTTTTTCCACGACCGACAATAGGGTAGGGTTTTCCTTGTGTTTTAGATCAATTGCTCGTGGTTCACCATGCACTCAATTCCAAGGAATTGTGCTTCCTTATGTTATTAATAAACATCCTTATGTTATTAATAAACATCTGATTGAATTAGAGATGATTGCGATAAACACATTATGTTCTCCTTCACAACATTTAGGGAGTTAACAAACAAGAAACCATGTTTAAGAGCTTTTGATACACTGCCATAGGTTCTCCATGATGGTTTTTTTAATCAGTGGGTGGATTTTTTTTCATGACCGACAATACGATAGGGTTTTCCTTGTGTTTTAGGCTTACGACAATACGATAGGGTTTTCTTTGTGTTTTAGGCTACGATTTTCCAGACCAGTGGGCAGATTTTTCTCGACGGTTGACAACAAGTTAAGATTATCCTCATTTTTTTTCATCTCGATAGGTGTTGACATGATTCGAACCTAAATGGGCAGGTTTTTCTCCATGATCGTTTTCGCCGCGTTCCAGGCTTTTTTTCTCCATGATCGTTTTCGCCGCGTTCCAGGCTTTTTTTCTCCATGATCGTTAGTAGGATTTGAACCTGCGTATTTATCTCCATGGCGCCGGTAGGTTCGACATCTTGTAGGATTTTGGGAATTTTTTTCCTTTATGGTCATCAATAGGATTGGAACTTGCGCAGATGGAGGGTTTCTCGTAGGGGGATTGATTGCTAGGTGAGGGTTCTCTAAATTAAGTGGCTAGGTTTTTCTCCTCATATGGGTCCACTCTGGGGCTTCTTCAACATTTGGTATGAAGTGGTCTTCTAGGAAGCACGGTGCTGGCTCTTAGAAGGGAGGGTTGGCCTCCTCTACAACTCCACAAGCTTACCCTTCTGTTGGGGTTGTCTAAGGTAAACTAGTCTCCTTTAAACACATTCTTTTAAATTTAGGATTGTACTCTGCTAGTGCTGAAGGTTGTTGCTGGTTTAGTGTCCAATAATTCTCCTTATTTTTGTGTGGATAAGCCAACCTCCATTATGGTTGTGAAGATTAATCTTTTATGGGTCAAGGTGAGAGAGGATTACCTTCTCAAACATGGCAAACATGGGATGATTTGTAGATTTAATGCCTTTATGGCCATTGATGAAAAATCTCTGGTCATGTATTTCAGATTCTTAGAGTTCTTTCTTGAAGAGTTTATTTGTGATGCGTTTGTTTGCAAAGGGTTTCTTTATCATGGATTTTGTTTGCAAAGGGTTTTCTTTATTATGGATTTTCACTCGAGTCAGATTGTTGATAGGTTGGTTGCATCGCTACAAGCCTTTGGTTTATGGACAAAGTTGACCTCTTTATGATGGCGTGGGTGTCGGGTTTTCAGCCTCCCTTTGGAATCATTAATAGAGGTCCCAATTTGGGTTAGATTGCCAAGCTTCCCCCTTGAACAGAAGAGCTTTGTTTCTTTTACCCATTTGGTAAAACCTTGCATAAGTTAATGATCTTGGGTCTAGAGACGAGATATGTAAACACCCATCGTTTGCCCTAATCTGCTTTCTTGCGGATTTGAGTAAAGGGCTTTCTGATAAAGTGGCGTTGAAAAGCGAGAATCATGGCTGAACATAGATGTTGGATTATGAACATATAGCATCTTGTTGTAGAGGTTGTTTTAAACATGGCCATGTGGCAACTTCTTTCGCGAAGGTTAAGGTTCATCATGATAAAATGTGGAAGAATAACAAACCCTCATGGTGGAAGGACTTAGTATCAAATTGTGATTGGGTGGCACCAAAATTATTTAAAGGCATGACTTAGTATCAAATTGTGATTGGGTGGCACCAAAATTATTTAGAGGCACATGAGCTTGCAGCTTCTGTCAAGCCTTGCCACATCCTATGAGAAGTGTGATATAAATATTGATATTGTTATGACTTAGGAGTCAACCCCTCTTTCACTAGTCTCCTTGCCCCGCTATTTCTTTGGGAAGGGGAAGAGCATGCATGAATTGGAGAACTTGGACCAGGAAAGGGTGTAGATATTTTCCGCACTCGGGCAGTTTATGCAAATCAGAAAATTTAACCTCTTTTCTAGAGGTTTCCCAGATCTTAACCCTGTGAATTTTCATTCATAGTACTGTTATGAGATATAAATAAAACAGTAGCGATAGTAGACAATATTAACAACTCCAATCGACAAGGCAATCCAAGAGAAAAGATACAAAAGTATGTCAACAAGTTTCAGCTCTCTAGGGCAATCTTTATGAAATTCACTTTATGAAAATTATAAGTACAACAGCAAATCTGCCCTATCTTCTTCAATATTAATGTTAAATTACTTGGCAATTTCAGCCTTAACTTATATCAAATCAGCAAGATATACAAGTGCTGGAAATGACCAAACCATGAAGAAATAGATGGTTAAAAATAAAATCTGCAATAAAGACAATTTGGATAGTTGAAAACTTAATATATAATATATATGTATAAACTATAAAGATGAAATTCATGTACATACCATAGTTGCATCCCAAGGCTAGTACAATCCTCTAGTTTTCCAAAATCCTGGCTAGGTAAAACCAAGAAAACCCTAGTTCACGCGAAGGAGATCCAACAAGCAAGCATTACAGTAGCATGTTCTCCAAGGCAAGATGTCTCCTATTGTTCTTCACTTCAACAAGTACAGCCTAGGGTTCAATCACAAAACCCTACTCCAAGTCTCCAAGGGATGAAACCCTAACCCTAGTATTGAAGATGCTCCAAAAGCTCCAAGAAACCATAACACCTCCAAGATAAGAGAGATAAAGTACAAATGAAGATGTACAAGAGAGAGGAAGACTAGTGCACTCCTCTTAGTCACATCTCTAACACAAGAGTGATAAGAATGAATATGATGAAAGGACTATTTCCTTCCTCTATATACTTGAGAGATAAGGGAGGCCAACAAAACATACGTGGGCCTAAACCCTTACAAGCAACCTACAAAGCCACAAATATGCTCAAACATGTGGAGTGCTATGTTAATTTTTCTAAAACCAACTATCGAAGTAAACAGATCAGATCTAGATACTTTACTGGAATTATTAACTCTTACTTGCAGCGGAAAACTAGAAAAGAAATCACACATAGTACACATTTTTTTTTCTTCTAAATCAGTTCATCATTAAGTATCATCGGAACTTACAAGAGCTCTCCTAATAGGGAAAATGGCTTTGAGAAATAAATACAACGAACAACAAACTTGAGAATTTCCAGATCTTGGAAATCTTCCCAATCTTTCTGCTGGTTGTACCGTACCATCTGTACGACTTGTATAGATTGTTCTGGTACGACCAATTTGCACAGAACTCGAGGCCGTCACATTGTGGCCCTACTGGACGATTCTGCACATTGTATGAAAACTGTACGGTCTATATGGATTTGGTATGCCCACTGTTGTATGGATTTCTTTGTACGACCTGCTTGCTGATCAAGGTTGCCCTCTCTCCCTTTGCTAATCTCTGTTGTTGATTTATCCTCGCCATTGACTGACTGAAAATCAGATCTTTGATCTTCGGATCTCTGATCTTCTCATTTACTCACGTGACTTGTTAAGTAAATGCTCTCTGTGTATTTGTCCTTTGTCCTCTCTTTGTTTTTTATAACTTTGACTTGATCCATTTACCTAATCTCAACGCTCAAGATCTAATTGTGAGATCATTGGCTCTCTTTTAATTAAATCATTAAATGACTCAACTTAGTCACTTTAATAAAATACATTCACTTTATTAATTAATTAATAAAGTGAACTCTAGAAAAATCATATGATACATTCAATGACGATTTCCACAAGTAGACACCCTTGCGGAAATACTTGTATGAGCTACAAACATTAACACTCCCTCTTAGCGAGGAAGGTGTTCTCCACCACTCTAAGCTTGTTTCTAAAGAAGACGAACTTGCCCTTCACTAAGGGCTTGGTGTAAATGTTTGCCAACTGCTCATCTGTAGGAATATATTGGAGCTTGATTGCTCCCTTCAACACCCTGTCTTTGATGAAGTGGTATCTGATCTTGATGTGCTTTGACTTGTCGTGAAACACATGATTCTTCGAGAGTTTGATGCTACTCTAGTCATTGATGTGGATCAAGGTCAGCTCAAGCTCCTGACCAAACAATCTTGTGAGTAGCTTGCGAAGCCAAATGGCTTCACAACTAGCTACACTGGCTGCCATGTAGGCCTCAGTTGAACTCAGTGCTATTGAGGTCTGTTTCTTGTTGAACTAGGAAGTGACCGCTGACCCCAAACTGAAGCAACACCCAAAAGTGCTCTTCGGATTTGTATCACTGCCTGCCCAATTTGAATCTGAGTAGTCCTGCAACCTCACACCATCTCCACCAAGGTACTACAATCTATATCCTACTGTGCCCTGCAAATATCTAAGCACGTGCTTTGTTGCAACCCAGTGAACCTCCCTCGGCTCCACCACGAACTGGCTGAGGGTGTTAACATCAAAACAAATGTTTGGTCGAGTGTTAACGAGATACATCAATGAACCAATCAACTGCCAATACTGTCTGGGATCTGCCAACTCTGAATATGAAGAATCAATCTTCCTTAGGTTGGTCACCATTAGAGTAGCCATCGGTCTGCTATGCTCCATCTCGAATCTCTTCAGGATCTCAAGAATGTACTTCCCTTGTCCTAGGAAGATCTCGCTTGATCCCTGCCAAACCTCAAGTCCTAGAAAATAATGCATTGGCATGATATCCTTCATCTCAAATTTTGACGCCAAGTCTGACATGCATCCTGCAATCAACCGATCTGCACTTGTTAAAATGAGATCATCCACATACAACACCTAGACGAGGAACTCAGATCCAACTAGCAAGAAGTATAGGTTGGGATCTACCTCACTCTTGGTGAAGCCCATGCCCTGCAAACAATTGTGAATACTGGAGTACTAGGCCCTAGGTGCATGTTTGAGTCCAGAGTGGGCTTTCTTCAGCCTTCATACATGCGTGTCCATGTCATGAACCTCAAACCCCTGCGACTGCTCGATGTAGATCTCTTCCTCAATGACTCCATTGAGGAAGTTTGTCTTGACATCCATTTGATGGATGCTCCACCCCATCTCAGAAGCAATAGAAAGTACTGCTCGAAGAGTAGTATGTAGCTACAGGAGCAAAAGTCCCCTCGTAGTCTACTCCCTTTTTCTAAGAGAACCCACGAGCCAAAAATATGGCCTTGTACTTCTCCACACTGTCATCACTTCATGCTTTTCCTTGTAAAGGCATCTAGAAGTCACCACTGACTTCCCCTCTAGCCTTGGCACAATCTCCCAGACTAGGATGAAGTTGTGCTCCTCCACCATGGCATCTCTCCATACCTGTTGGTGGGCTGCTTCCTCAAAGCTGGAGGGCTCTGAGTCTATGATGCTGGTCATCAAAGCCATATACGTTGGAAACTTTTGAGGAGGCTTGCTCTCCTAGAATGTGGTCTTGGGAGGCTCAACATGCTCCCGAGCATCCTGCAAGGTCTGCTCAAACCACCTTGCTCTCCTAGAATGTGGTCTTGGGAGGCTCAACATGCTCCCGAGCATCCTGCAAGGTCTGCTCAAACCACCTGGACTTCCTGATTGAAGTCGAAGGGGCTGATTGCTCCTCCACCTCTTCTGGCTGATTGCTCCTCCACCTTCTCTGGAGTCTGGCTCCCTGCACTCGAAGTCTCAACGCTCAACTCATCCTTTGGGTCCACCTCCTGTGGCCCCTTTGCAACTGTGGGTAGATCCTGAGATTTCCTAGAGGCCAAGTTTTCCTCGAACTTGACATCTCATCTCACCACTGTCCTTCGTTGATTTGTCAGGAAGACTTTGTAAGCCTTATTA
>CBVK0101537556.1:0-13537 GCA_900067695.1 Picea abies | reverse complement strand
CTCTTCCGATCTTTGTCAGGAAGACTTTGTAAGCCTTAGAATCCTCGCTATAACCCACCAAGATGTCTCTCTCTCCCGAGGGCTACAACTTTGTCCTCTTCTCCACATGGATGTGGAAATAGACTAGACAACCAAAAATCCTGAGATGGCCTATCTCAGGTCTGCTGCTCGTGAATGCTTTCTTCGGTGTTTTATCCACTAGAATTCGGCATGGGCTCCTGTTCTGCAAATACACAACTGTGTTGTATGCCTTGGCCCATAAAAACAAAGGCAAACTTTGATCATGGATCATGGCCTTCATCGCACTGACAATAAGCCTGTTCTTCCTCTCTACAACCCCATTCTTGATCTTTGTAAGCCACTGTCTTCTCCCTATTGATCCCTGCCTCCTTCCAGAAATCATTGAACTCATTGGAGGTGTACTCACCCCCGTTGTTTGTCCTCAACACCTTGATCTTCCTTCCTGTCATGTTCTCCACCGCTGGCTGCTTCCTCAAAGCTGGAGGGCTCTGAGTCTATGATGTTGGTCATCAAAGCCATATATGTCGAAAACTTCCGAGGAGGCTTGCTCTCCCAGAATGTGGTCCTGGGAGGCTCAACATGCTCCCTAGCATCCCGCAAGGTTTGCTCAAACCACCCGGGCCTCTTGACTGAAGTTAAAGGGGTTGACTGCTCCTCCTCCTTTGGAGTTTGGCTTCCTGCACTGGAAGTCTCTGCTCTTGGCTCATCCTTTGGGCCCACCTCCTGTGGCCCCTCTGCAACTGTGGGTAGATCTTGAGATTTCCTAGATGTCAAGTTCTCTTTGAATTTGACATCTCGGCTCACCACTGCCCTCTGCTGATCTGTCAGGAAGACTCTATAGGCCTTTGAATCTTTGTTGTAACCCACCAAGATGCCTCTCTCTCTCGAGGGCTGCAACTTTGTCCTCTTCTCCATAAGGATGTGGATATAGACTGGACAACCAAAAATCCTAAGATGTCCTATCTCAGGTCTCCTACCTGTGAATGCTTCCTTCAATGTTTTATCCTCCAGTGTCTAGTGTGGGCTTCTGTTATGCAAATACACAACTGTGTTGCATGCCTCTGCCCACAGAAACATAGGCAAAATTTGATCATGGATCATGGCCTTCACCACACTGATGATAGATCGGTTCTTCCTCTCTGCAACCCCATTCTGCTACAGGTTGTAGGTGACAGTCTTCTCCCTCTTGATTCTTGCCTCCTTGCAGAAATCAGTGAACTCATTAGAGGTGTACTCACCCCCATTATCTGTCCTCAACACCTTGATCTTCCTTCCTGTCATGTTCTCCACCCGAGCTTTGAATTCTCTGAAATGACTGAAGACCTTATCCTCGGTCTTCATGAATTAGATCCAGGTCTTCTTGGAGAAGTCATCAATGAAGGTCACATAATAGGATGCGCCCTTCACTGAAGAAACTGACATAAGCTCACCAATGTCAGAATGTATCAGATCCAAAATGCCTTTGGATCGATTTTTGCTACTAGGAAATGATGCCTTGACATTCTTGCCAAGAGCACAGCCTCTGCGCACTCCCTGATGATCCAGACTGAAGTCTGGAAGCCAAGTGACCATATTTGCCTCCATAATGGTAGAGCTCTGTGATGCAGATGCCCCATCCTCCTGTGCCACAACTTGCACATGCTCTCACTGGTGTGCATCAGTGCCTGAACAGGTTGGCCCTGAAGTCTATATAGGTTCCTATCCCGAACTCCAATCCTCAGAGCAGTGTCTGGACTGGCTCCCTTTGGGTGAATGAACACCTGCCCCCTCAGGAAGTTAACCTCATAACCTTTGTCCTCCTTGATTGAGATGGACAATAGGTTTTTCTTCAGGACGGGTACATACAATACCTCATGTGCATCAAAGGATCCTCCCGACTCAAGTTGAAATTGCACTGCCCCCTGACCCCTCATTGGATACTTGGCATTGTTGCCAAGTTGTATGTGGAGATATGAGTCCTCCTCTGATAGACTGCTGAACAACTCTCTAGCCTTTGTCATGTGGTGGGATGCACCACTATCCAAGTACCATGCACTGCTGGGAGTAGTGCTGGTAGAAAGACAAGACACAAATGAAAAACCACTCTTAAACTTTGATGCAAGTTCGTTCAACTGTGTCTTGTTGTTGCAATTGTTTGCGACTTGCCTTTCTTTCTCTTTGGACACTGAGAGACAAAGTGGCCATTCTTATGGCAAATGTAGCATTTGATCTTGCTCATGTCTCTCTTTTGCTCAAACTGCTACCCCTCTCCTTGTCTGTTACCCTTCTTGACAAAAACTTTCCCTTTGCCTTTCTTGGTTTTGCTGACAAGGGGTAAGTTTTCATCTCCTCCATCTCCTCCCTGCTTGCTAGATCTGGACTCCTTCTGAGTCTCCTCCTAGATGCAGTCATCCCAAAGTCTTTCCCACTTGGGAAGCTGCTCCCAGGCACAAATGTCTATGATGAGTGGTTCCCATGCCTTGGTGAATCCATTCAGAACAACATTTACTAGCTCTGCATCCAATACAACCTCTCCAATAGCTGCAAGCTGGTCAAGGACCTTTGTGATCCTCATAAGGTAGCTGGTCACATTGTTGGAGTGGGTCATTCTGCGTTCTCTGAGCTTGGATTTGAGAATCATCTTCCGACTCATATTATCACTTTGGAAAAGTGATACTAGGGCATCAAACATCTTCTTGGAATTGGCCTTATCTGATCCTTGACAGCTTCAAGGATTACCCTTTGTGCCTTTATGTCCTTATTCTCCAACACTGCCTGTATAGTTGGATCTGGATGCACTTGCTGTGTGCCAGTAGTCTGTGTTGGCATTGGAGCAGGAATACCACTAGTCACGACATCCCACAACTTTTGCTCCTTCAGGAGCAGTGTCATTCTTGCCTTCCAAGGCAAAAAATTTGAAACCCCATCAAGTCAATCCTCAACCTTCACGTTGATGATTGACATGGCTGTCCTGAGCTTTGTCCTTCAAGCTCGCTGAAATAGTCTGCATTGTATCAACTGGATCTGCTTTTCTCTCAAAGCAAGAGCTGTGATACCATGTTAATTTCTCTAAAACCAACTATCTAAGTAAATAGATCAAATCTAGATACTTTACAGGAATTATTAACTCTTACTTGCAATGTAAAACTAGAAAAGCAATCACACATAATACACATTTATTTTCTGCTCTTCTAAATAGGTTCATCATTAAATATCATCAGAACTTACAAGAGCTTCCCCAACAGGGAAAATGGCTTTGAGAAATAAATACAACGGAGAACAATCTTGAGAATTTCCAGATCTTGGAAATTTGCCCAATATTTCTGTTGATTGTATTGTACGGTCTGTACGACTTGTACATATTGTTCTGGTACGATCGATTTGCACAAAACTCGAGGCAATCACGGCCCTGCTGCACGTTTTTGTACATTGTACAAAATCCGTATGGCCTGTACAGATCTGATATAGATGCTGCTATAGGGATTTCTCTGTATGACCTGCTTGCTGATTAAGGTCGCCCTCTCTCCCTTTGCTGATCTCTACTGTTGATTTATCCTTACTACTAACTGAAAATCAGATCTTTGATCTTCTCATTTACTCACGTGACTTGTGAAGTAAATGCTCTCTGTATCTTTATCCTTTGCCCTCTCTCTATCTTTTATAACTTTGACTCGAGTCATTTACCTAATCTCAACTATGAAGATCTAACCGTGAGATCAATGGCTCTCTTTTAATTTAATCATTAAGTGACTCAACTTAGTCACTTTATTAATTAAAAGTTACTTTAATAAAAGACATTCACTTTATTAATTAATTAATAAAGTGAACTCTAGAAAAAACATAGGATACATTTAATGACGATTTCCACAAGTAGACACCCTTGTGGAAATACCCGTCTGAGCTACAAACATTAACATGCTACACTCCAAGGGTACACATGTCAACCTCTAAGGTGATGTTGTACACAAGAAAGGTTTCAATGCAGTTGTGCTCCACGAGATGTGTGCAACAATCCTCCTACAAGTCTCCAATGACTTGAACACTGCCCATTAGCCATGAACTCCATTGGGTCCACTCCCCTCGCATGAACATTGTCGCAACCTAGATGCTTCCAAGTCAACTCCATGCTTCCATGCAAGCATCCAAGCTATCTCGTGCTGTCTAGGGCCCAATGCCCTCGTTTTGAATGCCAAACGCTCCTCCAATGTAGGGCGTTCTCTAAGCAACCAACATCCTCCATGTGTCTAGCATGTAGAATGTCACCAAGCTGTTGATTAACCTTGTACAATTAATTGCTGCAAACAGATTCTTAATAAAAATAAAAAAGATACAATGACACACGCACATTACACATAGCTTTTTACTCTGGAAACCCAAATTGGGAAAACCAACAACATCATCATCATCTTCATTGTTTACAATACAATATACATATATGATCTCGCGGTATCCAAACCCCTAATCCATTGACCTGGATTAGTCAATAACTCTAATTCCTTAACCAGAATTAGAAAACCATCAGCAAAAACCATATGCTGAAACATAGCCAAAACGGACACAAAAAACTGCTAATTTTTTTTTTGGGGGCTACCGCCCGCAAACACCTTCACAGGGGGGGCTGACCTCCCCTACCCCCCGAGGCTCCCATATCAATGTGCAATACATGGGACCAATCTTGCAAAGAATATAACACATACCCAACATAAGTTGTTTGAAGATCTCCAATGCCCCAAGAAAGAATGTCATTCAAGCACCCAACTAAGGTCAAGCAATCACTGAGTAAGCCATCTCCAATGTACAAATTCATCACGGACCATCGAGAGGCTAATCATACACCATGTGCCCCAAATCTCATGAAGCACCTCCAAACATGGTGTAAATACTTTTGGAGCAACCACAAAGGCTAACAAGGGGAATTGGACCCGTTTGACCTCGTTGGATTTTGCAAAGCAGTTAATGTTAGAATTTCCATCAGTTCCCAATAAGTATGCTGGTTGGATTGAAATACGGAAGAAGAAAGGGAGAATAGGGCAACCCATTAATGTGCATGACCCCAACCAGGGGATTTAGAGGTAGGATGTCCCTTTGCAAATATTACAAAGAAATCATGCCAGTCTGTTTTGCCTTTTGCGTGCAAAATTCATAGTTAGGCATCTAGACATACATGAAGGGTTAAAAATTGAATATCTGACCGAGCATCCATGCTTTGAATTTTAGGGATCAAAAGGTTGAATATCGGACCCAAAATAGGGGTTGGAACGGATTGTAAATTTTTCATGATGGTAATAAAATTGACTTATCGAAAAAGAGAAAAATGATTAGAGATGATTGCTATATAGGACTGGTGTTACTGGATTGTCACCCTAGGGTGGCAAACCCGTTTCCAATCTGCATTAGAAAATCCGCACCCAACTGAGGTCAAGCAATCACACTGAGTAAACCATCTCCAATGTACAAATTCATCACGGACCATCGAAAGGCTAATTATACACCATGTGCCCCAAATCTCATGAAGCACCCCAAACATGGTGTAAATGCTTTTGGAGTAACCCTGAAGGCTAACAAAGGGAATTGGACCCATTTGACCTCATTGGATTTTGCAAAGCAGTTAATATTAGAATTTCCATCAGTTCCCAATAAGTATGCTGATTGGATTGAAATAAGGAAGAAAAAAGGGAGAATAGGGCAACCCATTAATGTGCATGACCCCAACCAGGGGATTTAGAAGTAGGATGCCCTTTGCAAATATTACAAAGAAATCATGCCAGTCTGTTGCCTTTTGCGTGCAAAATTCGTAGTTAGTCATCTAGACACAGATGAAGGATT
Organism: Picea abies; assembly: GCA_900067695.1. Classification (NCBI taxonomy): domain Eukaryota; kingdom Viridiplantae; phylum Streptophyta; class Pinopsida; order Pinales; family Pinaceae; genus Picea; species Picea abies. The sequence goes on along the minus strand of CBVK0101537556.1, from coordinate 7,711 downwards.
AAAAATTGAATATCTGACCGAGCATCCATGCTTTGAATTTTAGGGATCAAAAGGTTGAATGTCGAACCCAGAAATAGGGGTGGAACGGATTGTAAATTTTTCATGATGGTAACAAAATCGACTTATCGTAAAAGAGAAAAATAATTAGAGATGATTGCTATTTAGAACTGGTGTTACTGGATTTGTCACCCTAGGGTGGCAAACCCGTTTCCAATCCGCATTGGAAAATCGAAATTGCCTATCTGCACTGGAAACCTCAGGAAACTTCACTGTTTCCCCACAATCTGCAAGCCGGAAATTAAGTAGAAACAGATCTCACAAACTGCAGATTCTGGGTTAGCTCATAAGCTTCCATTATTGCGTTTATCTGGATAAATATTGCGAGTCACACTTTTTGGACTTTTCTTCAACCGAAAGTCGTCACTTGAGGATTTCTGAATTTTTGGTACAGCTACGGATAAACTTTCTGATACTAATTTCATGGTAGAGTTGAGATTATTCTGAATTGACTCAGATGATAATAGGGCAGAAACAATCACTACATGGACTGTTTCAGGGGCATTGCCACTTTGAACTGTGTCATGATAGACAGACTTATGCATGTCCTGACAATCAAACGGTTGTTCTAGATGTTTTTCCATAGTTCCATGATTAGCATCACTTTCAGCTTTCTTTCCTGGTATTGATATTTCATTAGCAAGATGGTATGCAGGTTCTGCAAGGTTGTGGTTATAATGTGCAGTAGCCTTTTTTTTCCTATTTTTTCTGAATTCTGTTTTTCCCTAAAATTTCAGGTTTTCTTCATGTCGATATATACTTTCATAAAAATTAGAGTTATGCACGGTCCCTGATTCCTAAAATTGGGACGGTTGACTCACCCACACCTGATCCTTTTGCCGATTTCAGTCCACAACGTGTAACCTTGGAACTTTTAAGTTTTCTCAATGTTAAAAAGTTTGGCATTTAATTCTTTTAAGATGCATGTTCTTGGTATATATGTTAGAAGTGACATATGGAGGGCTCGTGTGCTTTGATAATCATCAGCTTTTATAGGAAATATCAGCTGTAACCTGCATTGGATAAATCCAGAATAAAATGCAACTCCTGCGTGGCAAGGCTATTGGGAGTTGTTATACATTGTTCTCATATGCCTTTCTGATAGAATATGATGCAAAGCCACAAAGAATCCAACTGATTTAAATTTTACATTTGTTATGTTGGGCTTTTAGATATAAATTGCTTTAGCAAGGGTTCATCTTTCAACATATACAGTTGAAGAGTCCAGACTGTGAATGTTGTCAGGCCTATCATTTCTTTTTAACATCCCATTTGAATTTAGACTCTAGAGTAATATGCACGCTTCGCTGATCTTTTCCATATTTTCAAGTTTCCATTTCAAAAGAATGAAATTTCGGTTTTCCCTCTTTAAATAGAAGGTCCATTTTAAAAGGTCTGGAACTAGAGGAATCTCTTAGCGTATATATTGTTCTCTTTGTTGGAAATTGAACTGGAGTATTTAAGTTGAAAAATTGTATGTGCAAGGGCTATGAACTGTTCCTTAACCATGTTTACAGTTTCAGTGGGCTTGGTAGAAAATTAGTGAAAAATTTCTTTTGAACAGTAGCTCAAGTGGATGATAAAAAACTTGAAATCAACATCCATCCAGTTACGATTATGATTTTTAAATATTGTTGCACAGACAGATGATGAAGTAAGAACAGAAGTCGAAGAGAGGAAGGATAATATACCCAAGACTCGAAATAGGTATGCCCCTGAACTTAAAGGATCAAGCATATTTCCTAGTTTATGATATCAGGGAGAAAATGCACTATATTTAGCTTTTGTTTTAACCGTTCTTTGGTTCATCTTATCGTATGATGTGCAAAGTTGCAGTGGAAAGAGGCACGCGTATTCAGGGTCTACAGGTTTGTTCATAATTTTTTTCCACTAGTTTATTTTCTGCAAGGTTATTTCTGCTTAAAAAAAAGTTTCATGCATTTGACCTAATCTCAAACAATAACCATGCAGATTGTTGTAAAGATGGATCTCTTGCAGAACCTGGGCGACAAGCAACAGAGGAATCATCGGAAGCTTCTCATCAGACTAACCTTTCTCCTGATCATCCAGTAAATCAGCCAATGGAGACACTTCTGTTCTCAATTTATCAAGTATTTCTGCAAGCTGGAAAAACAGGACTTACAGCTCGAGAAGCAGTTTCTAGAATTCTTGAAAGGGGTCTACCTGGCCTTCATGAAGGAGGGGTGGTTCCAAGAGTTGAAGTGGCTAGGATTTTAAGAACATCGCCATATTTTATGCAGCTTGAAGAATCCAAATTTGTCCTTTGCAGTGCTATCATTGAAAATGAAGGGCAGTCGTTATGTTCTCCAGCTAATCTCCTAGAGTCAAGGGAGGAAGCAGTAGCAGACGAACTGCATGAAGAGGATAACTTTGGAATGAAAGAGAAGCAGAGTGGGAGTTGGCAATATTTGGCGGCATTGGCAGCAATTAGAAGGGCGAGAACAAGGAGACGGAGTTTAACATTGAGCCAGTCAAAAGTTGGCCCTTTTTTGTCATAGGAACCTGTAAGGGAGAAAAAGGAAGTTCATTGTTCCTAGGAAGCGGTGACTAAATTTTGAAGCAACAGTGTAAGACCTTGGCAACAGACATGATGTTAAAGGCTGGGCAATGTCCCATGGGAAGCTAAATGCTACATTGAAGATCTAAACAGCGAACAGACTTTGTCAAGGGATATGAGACAAGTACCTATGTTCAATAGAAGAACCATTTTTGCAAAAACCAGTTGAAAGAGGCTGCTGTTGGATAAAATATGAGTTCTCAAGTAGATTATTGTAGGGAGAGTTCTGGTCATCAAGATTCTTCCTGCACAGTGCTTAGCTATTGAACTCTATTTGAGCATGATACTTGTGTGCTTCCACATTGGAAGTAGATTATCAAATTTAGTTTTGGCTCAGGCCATTATTTGGTGCTGCAACAGGAGGCACGTGGCTGAATCTGGTAACTGCCATGATTCTTCTTTCCACTGTATACCATTCTGCAGCAACCCATTCAAATTCCTAAAAGTATTGGCTTTGTGAAATTGACAAGATGGCTCTTTCCTTGTGGCTGCTGTGAGGCCAGATTCTTTCCTTACCTTAACTTGCACATGGCCAATTAGGCTTGAATCTTCTGCATTCCATCTGCAGACAGCAACCGAAGAGTTGGCTGATAATGCCAAATCATTACTGGAAGATGTGAATTATGTAACTCTTTTTCATGGGGAAAAATATATATCTCGTGGACATGGAAAGTTTTGTTTATTTACTTCAGATAATTTAATATGCAAATGCCATTTCTACAATTTATTGTAATCTCTTGCTCTCTCTCCCCTCAGAATTTATGGATAGGAAGCTGGGACAACTTATTGTGAATGCGAAGAAAAGTTAGGTCTTTTACCTTATATTCTCAATTTCAAGTTTTCTGTCGCAAAGGTAATGAATTTGGGCTAAATCAGTAAGGTTTTCGTTGCAATTTCAGTTTAAAATTTTAAATTAGTCATGAATTTGATTTAAACTTTTCAATTAGTCAAGTTTTTGCAGCTATTTGTTTCCTAGGTTTAAAGTTTGGATTAATTTTAAGGTGATTGATTTAATCTTTAGTCAAGATTGGGAAATTCACATGTTTAATTACTTCACCAATAAAATGCTTAGCGCAGGAATTATCCATAAACTGGGTTCCAGCATATTCTAAGATAGTGCAGTGCTCGTTCATGATTTTTTTTGGGGCGTAATGATACCATAGCGGGCTGTACAACTCAATGATAATCTCAATTTATACTATTGACCGGATAAGATTAAATGCATAGAATTATAAGAAAGATGCCAACTGAATGATCAAAAGCATGCATCAAAAGTGCGGTACTTGAATAAACTGTGTTGTTCTACGTAGAGGCCTGCATGCAGCAACTTATTTGTACTCCAAAAAAATGCTTGTGCATTAGGCCTTTATAAGGTTTACGATATGTACTGTAAGCCGCATTAGTAATTTAATATAAATGTTAGAAAATATGTGTATCTTTATCAACAGGAATGCTGTTCCGCATTCATCGGTATTTTTTTGCCGGAGTTGACGTACAGTGATTTGAACCTGATTTATTTTACAAGAAGCATTTTGACTTGCCGGTAGACTAAGCATGTGTTCTATTAATGAAATAGTGTTCTATTTTGATGGTTTCTTATGTGTAAGCAAATGTATTTCTGTTTTATCATTAATATATCTGAAAAGGTTCATTAGGGTTCACTAATATTAAATCCAAACAATGTTGATGAGAACAAGGGTGTGGTTTCAGATGAGAGAAAGTCGTGGACACTCGCATGTTTCTCCACGTTCTCCAATTGTGGTGTGCTGAAAATCTATAATAACATCCTTCGATTAATTCTGCCTATGATAATTCTGATAGATGTCTAAAATTTAGTCTGGAACTCAGCGGAAAAACTGTTGGGCGGAAGGTGTTTTAAAGGAGAAGCACATTTTGTATTGAATACTTGTGCTTTAGGCATTTTTGGTCTGTTATTGTTGAAAATACTATCGCTGGACATCAACCAGTTGGAAATTCTAATTTGTTTATTTGTAAGTAAAGGTGGCTGGTTGTATCCTGTTGAAGACTGAATTGTTTCAGCTATCCCATCTTCGGCCAAAAACGGAAAAAAAATCATAGACATGTATTATTATTAATAAGGAAACATATATTATTATTAATAAGGAAACATATGGCGTAGTTTGGTTCCTTGTATCTCTTCCAAGTCGTGCCATGAGAAGCAATGATTGTAATCAAACAGGTCTTTGGCCAAACACGAAATAAGTCATAGAATTGTATTATTATTGATAAGGAAACATATGCTTTTATTATTCGAGGCACTGAATTTGTATTATTGCCTTCAAGTTGAATATCACTGGCATTATCCATGATAGTCCAGGCTAGGCAAGAAGCATCTAAGAAAATTGATTATTTGGATGCTGTTTGTTTCCATAGAAATTCAAGAACTTGGAAAAGACGGAAGATGATAACATAGAAATTCGAGAACTTGGAAAAGACAGAAGATGATAACAAAGATCGGAGATCGATGAGCCAGTAACTTGGAAAGGCAGAAGATGATAAGATCGGAGATCGATGAGCCAGTAACTTGGAAAGGCAGAAGATGATAAGAAAGATCACAGATTGATGAGCCAGTTGGTGATTATTTACAGTATTCATTGTGATCTAAATTGATCGAAAAGCCACGAGTAGCTCCTACATCCACACAATGGGCAAACATATTAAAAACATACAGAAAAAAGTCCTAGACTTCTTAAACCGTGAAAGTCCTTGAGCACCGTAGAATTTATATCTTGTGAAACTCTACATCCCTGTAAAGGGTTCTTTGCGTAGCTCAAATCAAGGCATTGTAGATTACACGACTCAACTATAAAACATGAGATCCTGTAAATATTGAAAGCTGTAACCACAACAATTATCTAATATCGAGAGATCGTACAAAGTTGATAAAAACAGGTAGATTGTGAGAGGCTATCAATTATACCAGCAGCTGACGACAATCAAACTTTACTCATTTGCTTTTGGATATTGCTGCGTCCGTGTTTTTTCTTCAGACGTTTCGGGTGAGAATACTTTCACGCATCATCAGGCAACTGAGATTTGACAGACGCGATTAATAGTTGCCAAACCCATTCCAAGTGCTTCTAAATAAATAATCTCCATTGCCATTGCCAGGTTTTTATCAACTATGGCGAGACTCTAATTCCAGAAATGGACAATGAAATTGTCTATTAATATTGTCAGTGCAGATTAATGTTGACGAAGTTTGCATGTCCATGTATGCGTTAGTCCACATCTAATTTATCAGATATCTTTAGTATCCATGTCGAACTCGGTTTGCATAATAAAAGCGAAAGCTAATTTTGCCATGCTATGTTATTTGTAGCTGTGTTTTGATGGTTGGGAGAGGGTTGTCATGCAAACGGTGTAGGTCTAACTTCAGTGGGTGTAGTGCTTCGGGAAAAGTGTTTAACTTCCTAAAATCCTCTCCTCTCCATCCTCTCATCAAATCACATCAAAGAGGTGTAACATGTCTGACATTTTAAATTAGTCTAACAAGATGTTCATAAGATATTTTATTTATTTTTTAATATGTATTGTATATATGTATATTTTTTTTTATTAATGATTTTTTTTTAATATGCATTGTATATCGTTTTTTTAAATTAATGATTGAAAATTTGTGTTGATTTCTTCTTAAACTTTTTATTAAAAATGTGAACGCAAGTATCACAACCAAAGATCATGAAGTGGAATGAATGTGGCTTTCACCCACTCTTGTACTTTTTCGAATTATCCCATCACAACTCAAGTGAAACAACGGTTAATAAGATAACTAACACATACAGCTGCCTCTACCCAAAACTTGTCTATAGTTTTGCCCATGCATCATACATTGTGGCATCTCCATCAAAGTCTCGTTCTTACACTTAGCAACAACATTTTATTATAGAGTGTGCATTTTATTTGTAGCTCTGAATTCGGTGTAAAGGATATATATTTTGCTCCAAAATTCAACATTCAAGTCTAAAGTGTTTACTAAATTATATTCCACTTAGGGTTTTAGAAAACTTATTTATGTCTCGTTCTTACATTTAGCAATTTATTATAGAGTGTGCATTTTATTTGTAGCTCTAAATTCGGTGTAAAGGATATATATTTTGGTTCAAAATTCAACACAACAAAGTTAAATTAAAGTGTTTACTAAGTTATGTATGTTCTTCTCACTTGGTGAGCTACTCAATGTTTTTAGAAAACTTATTAATGGATAAAGAATTTGTTTAGGTATGAAGAAAGACATTTGCACCTTTGTGGTGGAATATAACACATATCAAAAGGAACAACTAACATATTCTTTTATATTAGATTAATTCTCAACAAAAGTTTGAAAATCTTATGTTTTTCATAAACTTCACTTTTCTAATTGAAATAATAAATCTTTATCTGTCTTAAAAAACCATCGATAAAACTTAAAAAATTCCCAATAATTTGAATGGACATTTCCATGAATTTTGTCATAGAGTGTGTTAGCACCATGATTTTCATAGCTAAGGTTAGAGGTTTGTCAACAATTTGCAAAGTCATGCTTGTTAGCATCCATATTGTTTTTATGTTTGGCATTATCTAACATCTCCAAGGGTCAGTTTGAAAAGGAAGTTTATCATTTATTATTTCCATTTCCATTTGCAACTGCGCGCTGCGCAGAACACTTCACCGCGCAAAGGATTCTGTCTCATAGTGGATTTCATCGCGCATGGAATGCTGTCGCGCATAGGATGTCGCACAGAGGATGTCATCGCGCATGGGATTTCATCGCGCAGTGGACTTCGTCGCGCAGTAGATTTCGTTGAACAGTGGATTTCGTTGCGCAGAGGATGCCATCGCACAGTGGATTTCGACACGCAAAGGATTATGTTGCGCAGTGGATTTCATCGCGCAATGGATTTCGTTGCGCAGAGGATTTTCCCGCGCACAGGCTACAGGCCGCGTTGCGCAAATCACTGGTTTAGTGGTCAACTTCAAGATCACTTTTTGACCAACAGAAGAGGAATTTTGAAAATCCCCGAGAGGTTTTTGTTGAGGACAAACCAAATAATAAAAACCTCTCTCAGATTTGAA
>CBVK0101537553.1:0-16734 GCA_900067695.1 Picea abies | reverse complement strand
AAGTATTAAACTAATTAAGCAGATTTTAGCATGATTTTTCTAAGAGTTTTGCTTTCCATGATGTCATACACTTGTAAGTGTTCGAATTTTCGTAATTAGACTATTGTTTAATGGCATAAACTATAGAGAACAAGATGGGATCCTTCGAGTTAACTATGCTTGATGTGTAATCTATTGGTGTGTAAGAATGAGACCCAAGTTAGGTAGATATACTTGCATGTTTATATTTTCTGTAAGTAAAGATGCAGGACCATAGCATGTAACTGATCTTTCCAATTATTAAACCAGAATCAAGATGAAACTATACCTATGATAGTGCATCTCTCTATATATTTTTAGAGAAATCTATAGGTATGTATGTACTTATAGGTGGAAATAAGTATATATGTTAATGGAGAGTTAAAGCAAATTTTCTACAGTAAGAATGATAATATACACCTTTACACGTGCACATAGAAGACAGTCAAAATACCTACTGTTCTAGGTCCTTCAAACTCTCGGACCCTGAAATGCCAAAATATCCCCCTTGAGAGATCAACGGTCTAGATTCCTCTTGAACCGATGACCACGATCCCACTGGATCGACAATCCACAACCTTTCAGGATTTTCCCTGAACCTTGACCACGCCTCATGTCCTCCTTGATGAATGATGTCAATCATTTTGCAATTTCGTGAACCGAGAGTTCACAATGTTACAACTCCAAAATCACTTTCCACTCCAAACCTGGAACTTCGAAATAGCAAAATTTCAATGCCTTAGAGTGTTGGAAGACACTTGGACTTAATCTCCTCACTGCTCTGCAAGATCCAAGAACTCTCGTAACTTTGGCACTTCTTCCATGAAGTGTTTGCACTGTTCATACGGCTCCTCTCCTGGGATGCTTCTAAGCGCTTAAATCCCTTATAACTTGCTGTGATCCTATGGTTCTCAGGATTTAGACACTTTTTCTCAAAGTGTCTCCATCGTTTGTTTCAGTTGCTCTCCTAGGCGACTATCCAGAGGTTAAACTCCGTGTGCCCAGATCCTTTCACTGAACCTCAAGGGTTCCTTTGACCTAAGCTTAGATATTGCCTATATACATATAAGTATGTTGGAGTAGTTTCAAAGTTAAGGAAAGTGATAAAATTATGGAAGAATTTATCCACATAAGCTTTTCTATTTGAAGTAAACTAGACTAGTGTAATAATGTCATTATGGATAGAAATGTATCTTACCTTCTCTTAAATTCTAAATCTTAAACGAAATTGAATTATGTCATAGACATTTTTTTTATGGTGAATTTGAGGTACATTACAAGTTCTTCTGGCCTTGGTAGGAATTCATGTTTTGAAACATCTTTTACCTCTCTAAAAGCAACATCTCGACTGTAAAAAATCTTCTTGGTTTATGGGTTCCAAATATTATAACCTTTCACACCATATTTATAACCAATAAAGATATACTTTTCATCCTTTTTATCCATCTTACTCCTATTTTCCTTTGGAACATGTACATAATCATCAAAACCAAACACTCTAAGATATTGAAGAGAGGGTTTATTTCCAGTCCATACCTCATGTGGAGTTGTATCATCCAACGCTGATGAAGGTGATCGATTGGCCAGGTAACATGTTGTACCCATTGCCTCTTCCCAGAATTCTTGTCCTAACTCGGCACTGCTGAGCATGCTTCTTGATTTTTCCATCAGTGTCATGTTCATCCTTTCTGCAACTCCATTCTACTGAGGAGTGTATGAAGTAGTCTTCTTCCTTTTTATACCAAACTTCTTATTGTTATAGAAAGATTTGCCTCACCATTACTATCTTGCACAGAGGGCCTTTTTCCATTTCCCTATGCATACTTTTCATCCCTTTTTGATGAACCTAAAGCTAAAAATATACATTTTTCCACATATACACTGCTTAACTGCTATGCAAGATGCATATACACTTGTTGCTCCATTACATCTCACGTATATCAGGATTTGTGCAAGAAAATATTAAATGAGGTTGGGTTTCCATGTCACGATAGAATATCTCTAATCCTTGGCCTTCCATATACTGGAAACGTTTTGACTCGGCCCTTCAGTTGCATTTTGGAGGCTATAAGAGCACAATTTCGAACTATGGAAAAGAGGAGAAAGCATTCAACTTTGAGAGCAAAGTTACCCTGGAGAAATTACTTCATATTGAGTTTGCATCCCTTTGTCCCTCAAGTCAGAACATAGTGTTCAGGCCCCAAGCTCTTCCCTTATTGTTGAGAGGACCTCTTTGCCTCTTTCTCATGAGCTTGCCTTCAGTGGAGGATTGAAGTGGTGGAGACCTAGTTGGAAGGAACTTGGTTACTTACATTCGAACTTTTACTGATCAATTATTAATAGAAATACTCCTTTCCCTCCCTATTGGTATCTTGAAAATATATGATTATTATCCATGGGTGTGTTTGTAATGTCTATTAATGGATTATGCTATCTCATGTAATAACTCCTTTTATATCATCACTATATACTTTCTTTTCTTGTTTGTTGAGAACTTCTTGCAGGTATAAAGCTTTGGGTCAATGTGCTCAATGGTGGAACATCATCAAATGTTGGATCGAGGTACGCCTCTTCCTTTTATTGCACATTATTATATATAGAATATGTTGGAATTGACTTGATTTCTATAGTCATACCTGTCCGTTGTGGTTTACCCTTGGCCATAAAGAGTTTTTCCCTTGTAACAGAAATGGTGATTCCACTGGGGATAGATCTTCCGTCTTAGGGTTGAAGTACTTTTTCTTCTTACATTGCTCTTTTTTCTTTTTGTTTCTTGTCATATCACTACTTGATAGATCTTTTTCACTCTGAGTTTGATTTTTCATCCTTTTACCCTTGCCTGGCCTTGTTTTAAAGCATATATGCCCTTTTTTCCTTGATAATCACATATACACACTTGATGTCTCACTGTAAGAAGCATATATATGTTATGTTCTCCTGAACAGTCGTGTATACCACTTCCCCTTTCTTGTTTGCTTGGTTGAGTGACTGTTGGGTAAGATTTAAAGATTGTTGAGCCTTCTTAGGTATTTGTAGTGTCTGTTGAGATTTTCTGGGATGACACGAAGCCTGTTTGGAGTTGATTTTTTGGGCCCAGTCTTTCTCTTTGTTTTCTATTTTTAATTTTTCCTTGGCTTCTGGGTTGTTTGCTTAGTTATCTGGTATTTTGCTTGAGTTACTACTTTTATACACAGTAGAATTCATATGTCAAGTTGCTTATCAGTCCATGCATTTTCTTTTTAGAATATTGAAAATACAAAAAATAGGTATTTTGCATTGTTTGGCATTTTTATCTTGGAATTTTTATCATTAGCTTAGCACATTTAGTGAAAGATGGTATTTTACTTTTAAATTGCAGATTTGAAATCGAAGACTGCACTGTTTTTATTAGCATATCATTCATTGAAAAGTCAAAGATAGAATTTGCATTATATTCATATTTATTTTCTGGCAGAGTCATAACAACATGAGTTTCACTTCCATACCCTTTTGAGTAACCACGACCAATAAAATGTACGATTTAAACTAAAATTGATTAGTCACGATTTTATTTTTAGGGTGAAAAAACTAGCTTAGGATTTAGTGCCTTGGAATAGGATTTTGTGAGTAAACTTCTGATATGTGTCTGAGACAGGGAGTTGAGAAGTACATTGTATTATCGGTAATATCAGGAGGCTCCGCTCACACCAGAGTTAATCATGAGGTCACATGAAGTTAGTTGAAGGGATAACCCCTGGATACTCACCTAGCGTCAAAGATATTTCTATGGATTTATTCGTATTTGGGGATCTTTCTAGTGCCCATACCTCCGTGAGAGTCTGTTCTTTCAAGGTTTCAGGATTTTCTACCCTGCCCATACGGTTATCCATACTTACGAATGCCCACTTGTGCACCGATTATACAGTGGCTTATTAGTTTCTTGACTTAGGTATCTCATAGGTTACTTGCAGGGGTTATTTTGCTTATACTCTGAGTCAGATAAGGGTCGGACAACACACAACCTTTATGGAGGATTACCTCTTCGGGGGGATCTGACCGACTGGTTGTTAAGCCCACGAGGGCCCTTATAATTGATTATGTTACCTCCAAACTTTATCAGGGAGTCTCAGTTCCCTGTTGGATGAGACGTACCTTCTTTAGCGAGGGAGGCCACTCAACCACTTTAGCCCGTTTGCATGCATATTGGTCGTTTGACTTTTTTTGGTATGCTCTTTGACTATTAGTCGACCTTAGGCATCTATTTTGGGTTTCATCATTATGGACAATGGAGTTTCTTTTTCTCCCTCATTCACTACTACCCACCCCATGATACCTACCAATTTCATGGGGACGGACTCTTCCATTTTTTACAATGGTATGCAAAACTACAACGCTCAGTCCGCACCTTGGGTCTCTAGCCATTTTTCTGTTGATATTGCTTCCCCCATGCAACCCTCTCCCTGGCCCACATATATGAAGCCTAGCATTGGACCTAGGGGCACCATGGCTCCAATGGCTACTTCTTCATTTGATATGAGTCATGTCCCCATGGGAGGTTGGAACCTTCCCCTCTATGGATCCAATACTAGCTATGCTCTTTCAGGAGCCAATACTCAGATGGGTTTCTATCCCACTTATTACACACCACCCATATATCTCTCGTCCGCCATGTCAGTTCCTTCGAACACTTTTTCCATGACAAGGCCTCAATTACCACCAGATCTTTCATATGGAGAGAACCAGTTTTATAGTTCGGGCTACCCTCTTTATGGGACCCCTTCACAAGGGGGAAACATATATCCTCACTCGAATAATCATTATCCTACCTCGATCTCTTCAAATACTTCAGTGAAAATGCTCGTCCAAACATTTTCGGACCATTTTGGCGTGAACCAACACCTTTCTGGGCTAGGGCAAGAGGTATACCAAGATCCTGCCTCACTTGCAATTTTTTAGAATCAATCTTTCCCTGGACCATAGAATCAAATGCCACTATATATCACCAGCCCAGTCACTATCAGTCATACTAGTGCTCCATCACCAACCTTTACCATTCATGTCAGATATGGGTCAACTTCTTCTACAAACTACATCGACGACTTTCCCCCAACCTCTACCAATTATGTTGGGCACACCATTATTTTTTCCCCAAATCATAGCCATGTCATGTCTCCCACTTCTATTCATGATACATGAGACAACTCTCTTTCCCCTTCTGGTTACATTGAGAATCTTAGATGCCTCAGATGTAAGCATAAATTCTTTTGCAGGACTTGCGAAAGAAGTCACCTTCCTCGTTTGTGTCTGATTATTGTCGAGATACCAAAAGCGTGGGGCTCACCCAAGCACCCTTCAGATTCTGAAGAATCTATGGTTTCTCTTCACACCACTTCTCCCTTTATTGTCTCGGTGGTTCCATTGATGCAATCCTCTCCCAAAATCACCCCCTTTGTTAAGGGTGAAGCATCTCTTTCCCCCATTACTACACATCCTCTTAAGCCTATAACTGAAGAAGTGGCCACACCAATGAAATATCTGTTCAACCCTACACTCCTTGAAGATAATGACACACCTTTCAGTCATGTCATCAACATTTCAAATCCTCACCCTTCTGAATGAAAGAGATTTATTCTTCCTCTGAATGCTCTCCCTCCGAGTCCTGATGAGGTTCATTTTGATGGGGACAACCTGATGGGACATCGAATTCCCCTACATATGTATTTTCCATTAAGAGACATTATTCAAACCATCACGAATACTTTATCCTCTGTTAGCACCTTATCCTCCTTGACTTGGAAAACCTTAGGTTTTCCCAAGCTCTTGTCAGCTATCCGCAAGATACTAACTTTCGGTAGAAGGCCAAGATGGGAGCCTTGGCCTCCCCCTTTACATGTTGATTAGAATCCCAATAAAAAGTCTTAGTTAATCTATTTTCCAACTCGTCTAAAAACTGAAAAGATGGCCGAGTGAACTTGTCTTTTTCACACTCGTAAATTGGATTTAAAAAGATGTCTATTTGGCACAAGTTTACCCCTTTTTCACACCAAGTAGACTAAAAGATATAAAAAAAGACATTTCTTGGCATTAAGTTGTGATTGCATCTCATGCCCTCACTTGCTTTATTGAGCCTTTAGCCAGTTCTTTCTTTGTGTTATAAACTATTGCCTAAGCAGTTTGCATCCTCAACCAAGAAGAGCCTTGTTTTTATCCTTCGCAATTTGACACCTTAGACCCTGGAGGGAACATCACCCCAAGTATGCTTCTCCTACATGCATTTCCTTGCATTGAGCATAGGTACGTTCCACTGCTGGAACTAGTTTTTCTTACTTGCGACACTCATTCCCTCCTTTGTATCATAGCATTCATTTTTTATGAAAAAACAAAAAAAGACGGGTAGGAAGGGAAAACTATATTGTAATTGGCAGCAATCGTGTCTCCTTTGAGAAAAGCACAAAGTTATTGAGTCCTTGTGTCATCATAATTTTGGTTTTAACATGACCTTAGGAAGCTCATCTCACTACAAAGTTTTCTCTACCGACTAGTTGCTCTTCGAGTCCCTATAGAGAAAGTTATTGATGCCTCTTGCATCTAATTGTCACATCATTGAGTCCATGCTGTCGGAGTCCACCATATGTCTCATGCTCTTGTTCAAAGGAAGTATATCAACATGTGTCGTCCACTCCTCAAAAATCTTGACTTTGCATGTTGGCCATACCCTCAGTCTATCTCAGAATCACATGATACTTTGTTCTTATCATGCACCCTAGCCCTACTTTAATCATTGGTAGGTCACCTTGAACCCAACAATCAACATTTCATCATTGGTCATTGACTGGGTGGTTTCCATTGTGTTCGACGACAAGACATCTATTCACACTTTGGGATTCATGCAGTGTCTTGGATGTCATTAGCCTTATTGGTGGTTTCCTTGCCTTTGTTATCAATTTTTCATCAGTGGTTTCTATTCAGAGGGTCCTTTTCATGTACCTCTTACATTTGGCACACACAAAAGAAACACAGGGTCATTGGTTTGTGAACATGTTCTTCGTCCGATATCCACCAAATCATGAAGCTCCTACTTTGTTCCTCGTGCTGACTGATGAGAGATTCCTCAATGCTCTCCTTTCAACGGTTCTCTTTCCATCGACTTCAGCTCATTTATTCTAGATATGGGACCTAGAGTTTTATGAGTACCTTGAAGCTTGCAGTCATTAGTGGCAGACTCTCTCACCATTGACAGATGGGAATACATCAATGTCTCCTGATCAATGGATCTCTCAATTGTTTGACACCAACTCCTTTATTCACATTTGTAGATATGTACTTAATGCCTTGATACATGCTTTCATTATCTGTAGGTTGTCTCGCATTTTTTAACAGTATACTTCAATGACCAGTAATCAAACGATGTCTCATCATGTTTGACCTCAAATCATTTATTCACATGATGTAGACTTGCACCATTGGTGGAGTGTGTAGAAGACTTTATGGCATCACTATGTGGCCACAGCTTTCTTGAGATGTTGCTTCCATTTCATTGGACCAATACCTATTTGACTTCAGTGATCATGGGAGATCAGATTGTACTGTATGGTATACAGATATCTTCATATTGATCTTTGAGACTGGTTTCACTGGGCCTTGTTCGTAAATATGACATCTTTTGGCATATAACTACATTTGTATTTTCCTATTCATGGCCATGAACACTTGTTTGGTATACTTTCCACATGGATCTGCATTGTATTCTTGGCAGCCATGTATGCAAAGTCAATACATAATGTAATGAGAGATTGAGTTCATCCAAATCATTCTCTACCACTCCACTTCTGGGTTATTTATAATGTATTTTGGTCATCGCAGATACTCCTCTGATCTCACACATTAGGGGGCATCTGTTATAGCAAGATTTTTCTCACCATTTCTATCTTGCACAGAGGGCCTTTTTCCATTTCCCTATGCATACTTTTCATCCCTTTTTGATGAATCTAGACATAAAATATACATTTTCCACATATATGCTCCCTGACTACTATGCAAGATGCGTATATGCTTTCTGCTCCATTACAACTCATGTATATCAAGATTTGTGACATAAAATACAAAATGATGTCAGGTTTCCATGTCACGATGGAAGATCTATGATCCTTGGCCTTCCATATAATGGAAACATTCCAACTTGGCCCTTCAGTTGCATTCTGGAGGCTATAAGAGCACAATTTTGAACTATGGAAAAGAGAAGAAAGAATTCAACTCTGAGAGCAAAGTTACTCTGCAGAAATTACTTCATATTGAGTCTACATCCCTTTGTCCCTCAAGTTTGAACACAGTGTTCAGCCCCAAAGATCTTCCCTTATTGTTGAGAGGACCTCTTTTCCTCTTTCTCACGAGCTTGCCTTCGATGGAGGATTGAAGTGGTGGAGACCCAGTTGGATGGAACTTGGTTACTTGGTTTCGAACTGTGCCGACATGCAAGTCTGTAATGTTGACACTTCTGCTGATCAATTATTAATAGAAATATGCATTTCCCATCCTATTGGTATCTTGCAAATATATGATTATTATCCATGGGTGTGTTTGCAATGTTCATTAATGGATTATGCTATATGATGTGCTAACTCCTTTTATATCATCACTATATACTTTATTTTCTTATTTGTTGAGAACTTCTTGCAGGTATAAAGATTTGGGTCAAAGTGCTCAATGGCGGAACATCATCAAATGTCAGATCGAGGTAGGCCTCTTCCTTGTATTGAACATTAGTCTATATAGCATATGTTGGAGTTGAGTTGATTTATGTAGTCATACCTATCTGTTGTGGTTTACCCTTGACCGTAGAGAGTTTTTCCCTTGTAACACTTACAAAATTATTCGAATTCATTTCCGCATAATTCTCCACCATTATCTTTTCTCAATACCTTTATTTTATTTTTTGTCTGATTTTCTACCAGGGCCTTGAACTCTTTAAATTTATCAAGTACCTCATATGTCTTTCTAAGAAAATAAATCCATGTGTTCCTTGAGAAATAATCTATGAATGAAACATAATACATAGATTTACCTAGGGATGGAACATTAACAGGTCCAAACACATCATTGTGTATCAACTCTAAGATCCCCTTTTCTCTTATAGCACTAGATGGGAATCTTACTCGATTATGTTTACCATATATGAAATGTTCACGGAAATCAAAATCCATAGTGAAATTAGACATACCTTCAACCATACCCTTACCATGTAGTGTTCGAAGACCCTTTTCTCCAATATGCCCTAGTCTTTGATGCCACAACATGGTCTTCTTTTCAGGGACAATATTGGTCTTTTCTCTTTCATTTATCTGCTTAGGGACAACAGAACTATTACACCCATTAATATAAGTTCTTCCCAACAAATTGTACATATTTCCACACCGAACTCTCCTCATTAACACCATTTCTCCTTGTACCATCTTGCAAGTGCCCTTTCCCAATACTGTATCCAATCCTGCATCATCCAACTTGCTTATAGATATTAGGCTCCTGGCTAGTTTTGGAATGTGTAGAACCCTAGGGAGAGTTCTAATCCTTCCATATTTTAGCAGCATCTTAACCCTTCCATGTCCAACGATTTTTGTTGTTGATTCATCTCCTAGGAATACATCACCACCATCATATTTTTCATATTTAGAGAACCACTCCCTGTGAGGAGTCATATGGTATGACACACCTGAGTTGATCAACCATACATCACGGATTGCATGTGTACTTGTAGATTCCAGATAAACATCACCTCCTTCTTCAATGGAGGTTTTCTCCTCTTTGGAAGAGGTACTATCACATCCCTTTGGTTTTTCAACCTTCTTAGACTTGTTATCTTTCTTATAATTCCTTGTTTTACCACACTTCCAGCATTTCCTCAAATATTTTCTTAGAGACTTAGATATAGCTGTAGATTTAGATCTCTGCCCCAAAGGCTTACCAGAATTCTTGTCTTGGGTACAGCCTCTTACAAATAAAGCATCTGTTTTATGACTATCCATTCTTTTCCACCTCATCTCTTCAGATAACAAGGATGAAACTACATCCTCATACTTCAATGTAGATTGAGTGGTACTACTAATTGCTACAACCAAATTATCCCAAGAGTCTGGCAAAGAACATAACAAAGTAATACACTTATCTTCTTCTGCAATCGTAATATTAACAGAGACAAGTTGACTTACCATAGTATTAAAGGCATTTATATATTTTGTCATAGAATCTCCATCTTCCATCCTAAGATGATACCGATTCTTTAGAAGAAACAACTTGTTTACCAGGGACTTTGATTGATACAAATTCCCTAACTTATTCCATAGGAATCTGCCAGGCAGAGTCGAATAATACTCCTTGCTCTTCTATCCCAATCTTCCTTTGACATACCAGTAGGTGGTGTACTAGTATTTTTTGTACTAGTAGGTTGTGTACCAGTCGTCTATATGCCAGTAGGCTATGTACCAGTAGGCTACGCACTAGGATCCACAATGATCCATTGTTCTTTGTCTACAAGAAGGTCCTCCATATTGAGCTTCCATAGCTCAAATTTTTTACTGTTGAACTTCTCTATATCGATTCTAGAAGATCTCTCCATTCCTCTTTATACACTTGAATAAGCACTACAAAATCTCCCACTAAACCCAGGTTTATCACAAACCCAAGATAAACTTGATCTATCAAGATTAAGCCAAACCCTCAGCAACAAAGGCATCCCACTGAAGCCAAAAATGAGCTCTGATACCGTATGTAAGTTTTAAACCTGTGAAGTAAAGAAATGCATATAGATTCTTAATAAAAACATAATTTAATCAATGGCTCATACACATAGTACACAGAGATTTATACTGGAAACCCTCAACTGGGGAAAACCTCTCTTATATTCATTATATCAAATTTCACCATTCACCATACAATATATATAATGTTTTTAGGTATTTTGTAGATACCAAAACCCTAATGCCTTAATCTGGGATTAATTTAGGAAACCACTAAAAATAGAAAAATCCACTAAAAATAGCAAAAAACTGCCCCAAAAAATAATTTTGGGGCACTGCCTCAAACCCTGTCGGCCCTGGGCTACTACCTGGTGCTAACCATCATGCATAAATAGGGGGGGCATACCTAGGACCCCCCTAGGAAGTGCCTGACGCACACAACACAAAGAGAACTACTAGAGGGATCGTCATACGCAGTTGTCGAATTTGATGTGCCCACACACACAGATGCAAAGAATATAACACATACCCAACACTCATTTCCAGTAGGAAAATCTTGGAGAGAAACAAAGCCATTAGAGCTAGTACATACAGATATATGTGGTCCCATGTAAACTTTGCCACTCAACAAAAAAAAGTATTTTATTACTTTTGTGGATGATTTTAGTAGAAGAGTATGGTTGTATTTAATTAATGAAAAATCTGATGCACTTATTATTTTTCAACAATTTAAAGTTGTTTTTAAGAAGCAAAGTGATTTTGTTTTAAATAAATTATGCACAAGCATAGGTGGAGAATTTACTTCTAACGAGTTTGATAATTATTTAAAAAAGAATGGAATATATAGGCAATTGACAATAGGCTATACTCCTCAATGGAATGGTGTGGCCGAACACAAGAATTAGACAATTGTTGAGATGGCTAGGAGCATGTTGAAAGGTACAATTCTTCCAAACATTTTTTGGGATGAATTTGTAGATAAATATGTTTATTTTCTTAATAGATGTCCAACAAGAAGTGTGAAAAATATGACTATGTATAAGGTATGGAGTGGAATAAAACATGGTGTTGCTTATTTGAAAATATTTGGTTGTATTTCTTATGCTCGTGTTCTTGATGAAAAAAGGAAAAAAAACATATAGTAAAAGTGTAAAATGTATTTTTGTTGACTATTGTGAGGAGAAAAAGGTTTATAGATTGTATAATCCACAAACTGAAAGATCGTTGGTTAGCCATGATGATTAAATTTGAAATGATTGAATTGGGTTTGATGAATTTATTTATTAGCATAGAAGTGAGGCAAATGAATGGTGGTATTTTTATTTTACAAGAAAAATATGCTACAGATCTTCTTCACAAATGGAAAATGGAAAATTATAAACCTCTGAGCACACCAATCAATACAAATGAAAAGTTTTATGTATAAGATGGAGAAAAAAAGGTAGATGATAAATACTATAGGATTTTAGTAGGATGTCTCTTGGGTGTGTGAAAGAAGTTTTTGGCCTAAACAATGGCAAGTCCATGAACAAGAACACACACTTGCAAGAACAGATGTGCGTTACTAGGAAAATGCACATGTTCCTACAACTACAGGTTCGGTTGTGGCCAAACCTCTACATGGATTTCCACATAGGTTAAGCAGTAAGAAAATGTGTGTGCTCTTAATAATGTGTGCACACTCTTAAGAATGTGTGTGTTCTCTTATTGGTGTTTTTTAATAAACTTCCCAATAGTGATTTTGTGCATATTGTGCACAAAAGCATGCTCACATTTCTCATTGGGAAAGTAGAGTGAAGAGAGGAGGAAGGAAGGGATGATATTTCCACTACCACCACCACCGTGTGTCCAGGTATGTTACATTTATCTTAATTTTAATCTAATTTAGGCATTCTAATCTAGTATTTTTCTCCCAATAATCTAAATTTAAAAAAATGTAATTTAGTATTTTAAATAAAAAAGGAAAGTAATTTACATGCCATGGATGTTAAATTGCATCATATACAATACAATGGAACCCCATGAAAATTTAAATCCCTCACAAGAAAACCAATAAGATCAAAACCCCAACCCATCACCACCACCACACAATGTAAACAGTGAAATTGATGAGGGGCTGGTGATATTAAGAAACCTTGAGGAACAATTAAGTGAGACTAGAGAACCTAGCAGAGTCTCCTTGACCACTTTTTTTGACATCATTGTGCAGTCCATTACAAGTTCCCAAGGGAAATTGACATATATTTCTAACTACACGGAAAGAATCTATGAGTATTAGAGTATTGGTTTGGACATAAACCAAATCAAATAACTAGGCATTTCAAAACCACAAATATTGTTTATTTTTAGGGATCCTAGAAATGGACAAGAACTACCATTGACTGATGCATCCATCCCCAAATTAGTTAAAACTAGATGGATAGGTGGTACATGGTTTTTGATAAACCTCCCTAAAATAATAGGGAGATGCCCTTGTATTTTCTGAGGAAATTATGGGTTGTCTTTATTATGGGTAAACATGTCAACTACTTTGACATTAGTGACTTTGAGGGGGTGGGTCGAGGGTTCACACAAAATTGATACCAGGCTAGTTGAGACTCGAGTTAGGTCCAAATCCCTCTAGGAGAATGCCTAACACCCCTACCCAAGATCCTCTTATTGCAGAGAATTTGCAACATGTACAACTAGCCATGTCACCATTGACTCATAGCATAGTGCAACATATTAGCTTTGTTTCACTATCTTGACCGAAGGTGCATGCCAGTGACATTGATAGGGGGTTTGGAGCGTCAACATGCACATAAGAGTACAATTAGGAGAGGGCACATGGACATAGGAGTCGTACATGTGAACCTCACATATGCTTCAACTGTGGGCAGGCATGTTATAGGCCTATAGAGCCCACTAGACAACATAGATTCATCGAGGAGGTTAGTATCTTAACCATTTTTTTTCTTCATCGTTATATATATTTTTTTATTTTGTGTATTTATATAGATATTTGATTGTATGTTGTTTTTCAATTGTTGTGTGCCAACAACATAGCCTCTATGCCTATGGATGTATTAGTTCCTAGTGCCACCATTGATGCAACAATTGAGGCAACATGTTCATTGGATGCATTGTACACATAGGTATGTATCACATTTGATAGATCAACATAGTCATTTCTTTATTTTATGACATCCTCAATTTATTTTATATGTTCTCGTGTTTCTACGGGATTTGGCACCAAGCGATGTAGGGGATTGTCCATCTAGGATGGACAAGTCACCAACGTTACATGTATCATGTGTAAAGTCAAATATCATATAATTCTCAAATTGTTTGTGTTTCTGTTTTTGAATTTTAGTATTTGGTACTAATAGTTCAATTTTCATTCATATGTATATAGATCGTCAATATATTTTCTAGGTATAGTAGTATTTAACCCCCTGGGGACCCAATAATTGCTTCTAGGTTTCCTTTCTCTAGGCATAGGATGTTGGAATCACTTATATAGCCTGTAAGGGTCCATCAAAACCCACCTGTCTACCAACCACCCCCACCACCACTTTCGACCCCATCGATAGAGACTGCGAGAGTAGAGGTTGTCTTAGAGCAGGTTGTACACCCTAGTGCTCCATCTTCCAGTGAATCTCCATCAATGCCTGAGATATTCACGGTGAAATAATGCATTGATGATAATTTTTAATATTTCATGAATTTGTTTTTACCAATATTTGTTTAATTTTCTTGACTTGATCCTTGTAATTGATGCAGGGTGGAATTTCAAATAGATTGGGGTCGCGGAGGAGGGTAACACCCTCACAATTGATAGTTTCATATGTGGTGAGTTGTCTCAGGTTAAATTACAAAGTATCAATTTGTATGTCTATTAATTCAATGATGAAAAAAACTTATAACATTGTTTATTGTTTGTGCAGTCTCCAGAGCGTCGAAGCATGCCTAGGCCTAGAATCTCTCGAGGTGAATCCTCGAGAAAGAGAAGAAATATAGATTTTCAGGATGCTCCTGAGGGTGGCAAGGGTGGCAATGGTCAATGATTGACTAATTACTGCCATATCGTATCTAGGCTATGATACAGATGTTTTTTTATGTTAGGGCACTTGTATACTGGGCACGAGTTGTCATTCTGGAAAAAATGTACAATTTAGACAATGTTGAGTATACACACACACACATACACATTTCATGGCACAACTTTTATGAATATCATTGTTTCTACCTTTGAGTTTTATGAATATATGAATCTCAAGTGTATGAATTTTATGTGTATTAATCCCTTGATGTGTTTCTATTTAGCAATTATAAATACTTGCACTACACATTAAGGAATAGCTTATGGGCACACACATTTGAGCTCAATGTTATTTTCTAGGGCACACACAATATTCACATATATATATGGATGCCATATATAAAATCATTTGATTTATGTGTAACCCTTCATAAATGATAAAAAGACAAATGAAAGACTCATTAATTCAAATTTTTGTTGATATTGTGTAATGGGTATTTTTAAATTTTGTTCAACCCATCGATTATTAATAACATTTATTCAATAATGCTATGCTACCAAAATTCTATCTAGAAAGTAATGCTACCAAAATTTTATCTAGAAAGTAATGCCTTACACATTTTCCTTCCTCCAACCTAATAGAAAATTAGCACATGTGAATGGGTAAATTATGTGTCTATAATAAATAGATTGATGTAGATCAACTACTTTTATGTGGTTACATTCTAGTATAGTACATCTTATAGCTAATCAATGATGTGATATTTAAAGTGTAAAACTTGAAAAAGATACTAACGAATTTCCAAATTTGATATCCATGATATTGTTTCATCACATTCACAATGTGTATATTGACTTTTGCAACTATTTCAAGTTGTCTCGCTCACACTATCTCGATTCTCAAGTAATCAGTCACTTTTACATGAAGTGAATTGTGTATCATCCACGAGAGGGGCTCTATTTATAGGTTATTTTAAGGGTTTAGTTGTCTTAGGGTTTTAGTGGTAGTTGTCTTAGGGATTCTGAAGTATGCATACCATGGTATTGCAATGGTATGCACACATTTTATAGGTTATTTTTAGGGTTTTAGTTGTCTTAGGGTTTTAGTGTTAGTTGTCTTAGGGATAATCAAGTATGCATACCATTGCATACCATGGTATTGCAATGGAATGCATACCATTGCATACCATGGTATTGCAATGGTATTGCAATGGTATGTATACCATTGTATCACAATCGTATGCACACACAATATTCACCTCTTTCTATGCATTACATATATAAAATCATTTGATTTATGTGTAACCCTTCCTAAATGCTAAAAAGACTAGTGAAGGACTCATTAATGCAAATGCTTGTTTAGATTGTGTAGTGGGTATATGTAAATTTTGTTCAACCCATCAATTATTAATAACATTTATTTAGTAATGTTATGCTACCAAAATTCTATCTAGAAAGTAATGCTAACAAAATTCTATCTAGAAAGTAATGTCTTACACGTTTTCCTTCCTCCAGCCTAATAGAAAATTATCACATGTGAGTGGGTAAATTACGTGTCTCCGATAAATAGATTGATGTAGATCAACTAATTTTATGTGGTTGTGATAATATAGTACATCTTATAGATAATCAATTATGCGATTTTAAAAATGTAACATCCCGCTCTGGCGCACTTACCAAACTTATTCCTTGAGGACACTTGCTCGCAAGTGATCTGGATTTTTATGATGATGAAACTTTTTCCTTCATTATGATGCGTTGAGTTATATGACAGGATGTTTTTACTCCATTGATGTAGACAGGTGCTGCTGACTCAGGTTCATTGAGTGTGCAGGGTTTCGGACCTTGAGGATGCAGAGGCATTGGTGGAACTCCCTTGGACTCCGGATTGAGTCAGGGAGTGGGCTATTTGAGTTGTTTCATTTACAGTGATATTGATATGTTTTGATGACATGCTATTGGTTTTATGATATGTTGTTGACATGA
>CBVK0101537547.1:0-15658 GCA_900067695.1 Picea abies | reverse complement strand
TGGGGTAGGTTCCTGTTACACCAGTTTGGCCTCTATCTTCTAGCCATTTGACCTAGCTACAAACTATGCGATAACATGACTTTTTCACGGGAGATGATCTGAGAGTGATTTTGTAGGCTTATCGTCGATCGTCGATCCTTGAGACTTTTTTGGCATCAGCAAGATAAGCTTTGTTTTAGAACAAATAAATTAAGGAAAGTCCCGAATCCAAATAACATGAGTGAAATAAGTCACTGGTCTCCAATGCTATGTGCCTTTACCAGGTAAGAAATTCATACGATCTAGTTCTATCCTGAGTCATTCTTGGTTGCCTAGGTTGTAGTCACACCTTTGAGTCATCTTTGTCGTGTCAACACTATACAGTAATATCGATCAACATCGGAGATTTTACATGATAATATCAATGAAAATGTTCATAGCATGACCTCGATCCCCGATCCACCCATTGAAAGGGTGACACGATGGGACGTTTTCAACATTAGATATGATCAGATTTTGGGCATTTAAGGAGCTAATTAATACCTGATCCCGCATTAATTTCTACCTTGTGCGCCAATCAAAACAACATGTTTGAAATCATCGATAGACCAAATCACCACCCGCGCCTCCATTGTCAACCCACGACGAGTTTAAGTTCTAAATATTCGGCGATAGATTTATTGAATTTTCACTCATAACACAAATTGAATTGGATATGTGACACAGTAAGATCATTCTTGCTTAAAATCTCTTGAACCATTGTGAACAAATTTATTTTTCACATAATATAATTCCAGAGCATCCGAAGAATAAAAATGAACGACTCGAAGGTAGTATCGATCCTGTGTTTATCAAAAACTAGGTTTTAACAAGATTTAGAGGTATGTATCCAAGTCTGCCAATTCGCTGGCTATAATTTATATGTGTTTTTCTGGATTTTTTACACAATCTTTTAAATTATGTTTAAGTTGCAAGGACAATGCCATCGAGAAATCCAACCACTAGATGCTTGCCGAGAGAACAAAATCTAAAAGAACAAGAAATAGGAGAAGGTTCTCCAAGGACCATGAGGCAATTGGATTACGTCCCTAGGTCGAAGCCTATAATCAAGACGATAACAAAGAAAGTTTTTTTCCAATCTCCGGTCTTTGGCGATACAGAGGCAAGCATTGGATCCAAGGTAGGGCTCCCATAGTGGGGGTATCTCTTCAATGGGATTAACAGAGAAGAATACCCAGAGTATATCCCACACAACAACCCAGATGTAAGGGCGTTCGATGACCAAGTGTTCACCAACATCTGACGATCATATTTACAAATGGTGGCAAGCATAACCTCAGTTTTCCCCTGCATAGAGGTCCTGAAGTGTCTCATAGACCACACAGATGGGAATAATTGTTTGATTAATGATGAGAATGGAGGGTGCATCGGAGTCTTCTTCCCGACAGAGGACCAGAAATACTACAAGCTTAGGGACCCAGAGGAGAGACTCTACACAGACTTCGTGGTGAGGTTCTATGAACTCCATGACACCAGCCGATTAGTGGCCTCATGGTGGAGGGAAGACAAGAAATTCACCAATCGGAGTAGTGGATGGAACAAGACAATTAACCTAAGAGGGCCATACATATATTTGATGGCTCTCATCTTCCAGCTATACGGAGAAAAGGATTACTCCAAGTTTTTGGAAGCTTGTATGCCTTTGGCATACACAACCGCAATCATCGGGTGCAACTTCAATTGGGGAGAAATAATCTCCAAATAACTAAGCACCTATGTGCAGCAGTCTCAAATGCCAAAGCAAGGAGAGGAACTAACTTTTTACATGGCCTCATACCTGCTCGATGTCATGTGCGCTAGGAACGTCTTCGCTGGCATGAATCTAAGATGGGATATTGCAAAGCTCCCGGTCCATGTCTAGTTCAACTTGCTATGAGAAAACATGTATAAGAAATCTTACTCCCTCATCTGTGATGAATTCATCACTTGAATTTATTTTATTCTTTTTAAGAAGGAATGCACAAGGATATCGGCGATAGCCAAGAAAATGATATCCAAGGTAGGCCATTGGTACTTGGACGAGTGCACCACCTACATTAGAGTGTTTGAGGCCACCAAAGCACCACATATCCTACCAGCTCATGTCCTAGACTGACTCGTCTTGGGAGAAATTTTCTATCAGACCATCTTGCAGGGCTACAACACCACCATGGTCAAAGACAAGAAACAGGCTTTCATACCCTACAGTTTCCATGTAGGTTTCTATTTGGTAAAGGATGTCGATCAAGGAAAATAAGAAGGGCTGAGCCAACTCAAATTTAGGTTCCCAACAGGCCGATTCCGCAAGAACAATCCAAAGGCACTGGTCCTGCAACATGCTTCACAGGTGTGATCCTACTGGACGTATGCTCATGATAAGTTCAAGGACGAAGTCTTCACAGAGAACACCCAGGGCTAGGACGAGGTGGTGCAAAGGATGGCCAACCCAAAACTACCCAGGTTCAATTCCATGAGCATGGATGAACAAGAGAAAACAATAGATCATTCACCTTAAGAGGCCCTCAGAGCTAGGGAAGAAATCAGAGCTGCAAAGGCAACAGAGGTGCAGAGTAGGGGATTATTGTTGACATCAGAGGCACGAGAAAGGGGATTTCTCCTAATGGAACATGCACAAAGGGTAATTGATCAGATATAGAATGAACCAGACCTTGTAGAGATGAAAATGGTTCCTATCGACAACCCAATCAAAAGCCGAGGAGGTTCAAGTGACCCGGAGCCAATACAAATTGAAGAAATCATTGGGTTAGATAACCCTGAAGTTTCAGCCCCATAGGCTGGATCATGAAGGGACGTTTCGGTTCAGCTCGAGATAGTGAGGACATCAGTGAAAGAAAGTGCACCAAACCTCTTACATGACTTAATAACTATCTATGACGATGAGGAGAGTTCATAGGTTTCCATGGTGACTCCGGTACATATTACAGAGGAAAAGGAACCCGAGAAAGTATCCCCCCCCAGCTCCTGATGTTCCAACTCAAATCCTTCCATAGAGATAACATGAGGTATAAAGTGTCTTAGACACTAAGCTACTCGATACACTGGGAACTCAAGTGGACAGCCTGAAGGATGAGATAGGATCAGGTGAGCAAGGAGAAGAAATTCCACAGGAGGAAATCAACATCTCGAGAGTCGATTATCAAGAAAGTACCGGGCCTGCCCCTGATTCATGAATATTTGTTAGTACTTTACCTCCCAATAAGAAACAACCAGAGGCTGAACTTTTGGGACACACAAAATAGGTTCAAGAACCTAGTCTTGAATAATATATATACCATTGGGAGCCTAGTAAACACGCTTACTTGGGGAGAGAAGAAAATCCCCGAACCCGTGGATGAGGTCTTCGATATACAAGCCATCAAATACGAATGAAAGATGAATGCCATCATGAAGAGAACCACCAAGAAGAGGAGTCTTACTCTGGAAAGCTCCATCCTCATCACCACAGAGGAGAAATTGATTAGCACGGAGCATGCCATGACATCCGAGCTTATCGGTGCAGGGATCACAATCAAAGATGCCACCCTAGATAGAGAGAGGAAGGATGAAGAGGAGTTGGTTGCTCCACTGAAGGATTTGGAGCATCTATGCCATTTGGAGAAATATTATCATGACTCCACACAGGCAACAATGTTCTTGAGAAGCGAATTCCAGGATTCCTACAGTAAATTCATGAATGAGAGACACCTTTTCACTGCAGGGATAGTCAATTTCCAAGAAGACACCCTTATGGTGTTGGAGACATGCAAGGATATGGAAATATGGTATGAGAAAGAACACCAAGTGATGGAAAGGATCAATTACATCAATGTGGTTCAACGGGGCTGAGACGCTGAAGAGCACGACATTCGGGAACTAAAGGATAGTAGCATCGACCCCATAAAGAAGTCGGTCAAATACTGGGTGAAAATGGCCCAAGAAACTCAACAGTAAATCCAAGAGAAATAGGTCGATTGTGAAAGAATATGGACCAAGATCAATCAGGTAATGAGAGACATCGACACACCCGATGACTTTGTCGACTTGCATGACATAGTCAAACTACATGCCAAACAAGAATCATCATGGGTTGCAGATATAGAAAAGGTGGAGAACATGGTGTCAGGTCAAGTACAACATTTCATGGAGCACCCGATCAAGGCTCAGACAATGTTACAACAGTTAAGAGCTAAAGTAGTCAAGTATTGGGCATGAGCAGTGGAGATAAAGGAGATCCTTTCGGCCCTGATGGACCAACACAAATTCCCATATGCCAACACATGCGAGGAACTCTCCATCAAATAGTTAGAGTATGAGAAGATTCATCCACTCAAGTGAAACCATTTGATTACTCTGAGAAGACTGAGAGATAAAAGCGACATGTGGCGATGTTTTGTTTTACTTATCTTTCACTTTTGATAGTTATTTTTAGTTAATAATATGTTATAAATAATAGGATCAACCTGTTAGAGGGGGTCGATGGTTTTTGCAAAGACCCTCATTTTTTGAATTGTAAAGAACTATTTCAGAGTTACCTTAATTAAGAAGTCTTGTTTAGGAACTGAGACAAGTTTCTATTTTCATCAAAAGCAAGTGTGATTGGATCATAAGGAGGAATTACTTCCAACTTTATCTCATGAATGGATGCTATAATGAGTAAGATTTTTTGAATCTATTGATAAGTTATCTGATTCAATATTTTTATAATTATTGCCTCTAATGATGTAAGCAAATCACTGTGTTAATGTGTGATTCATGATTAGATCTAAGGAAACTATTTTTCTTTCCATCATTTTATTGTATGTATGTTCTCTTCTGATAAATTGTGTCTCAGTCAATAATTGAAATGCCAACAAGTTGATGTATTAGTACTAAGCTTGTCATAGGTGTAAGAATTGTTTCCTGCATGCTTGAGCACTAGGATTATCCCAAGCTCAGCCTTCTTCAGTAGTTAATAGTTTTCCCTTTGTCACCCAGCTAGTTTATACCAACATTTATCTTGTATCGGTCCCACCTATAAGAGAAAATTCAAAAAAAAGGAGAATGTTCAAACTGCAAGAGGAGCTTTCACAAGAAGACATCCTATCAATCACTACGTAAATCCCATCGATTAATTGGCTAGATCGCAAGATCTAGATAAACATTCCACCATTAAGTACTGCATAGTCTAATTGGTCCTCGGTGGCGGGGTTGGTTCCTACTATTGAGTTAAATGGATTTAGGACCCCTCAACAAGAAGCTACAAAAGAAGGATAAAAAAAAATGCATGTTCTTGACAGAGATAATCTGAAAGGTCTATTGTTGTCAAGGGGAAAAGGAATTTGAGACTTATTCTATTTGATCCACTTGTATTCTAGATTTGAATCTAGTTTTGGTGTATGTGGGAATCCATGCACAATCACCTACCAACTACAACTTTCAAAGTCTTTTTTTATGGAGTTGGTCCACTTCAATTATCAATATTATTCATAGTTGCACTTATAGAATTTTGTTGTTTTAGTTAAAGATATTGCTGCCAAGTGTAATAAGTGGTCATTTTCTTTTGATATGAACCATAGTTTTGTTAAGGTTGAATTGAAGATAAGTCATGAACTGATACTTCAACTCATGAAGGGTAAAAAATTCCCAACAATTCAAATTTGTTCATGGTGGATACTTCAACTCATGAAGAAATTTGAATTTCCATGTATAAGAGTCAAGTTGAATGAGTTTTTAAACTCAAGTTGTAAAAGGTCAAGTTGTAAAAGTTGATTTTCGTAAAGTTGCATAAAGTTGCATAGTTGCACATAGTTGCCTAAAGTTGGATAATTTGCATATTTGCACATAGTTGCATAGTTGCATAAAGTTGCATAAAGTTGCATAAGTTGCATAAATTTACATAGTTGCATGTTTCATGCATGCATTTCATGTGCATGTTGAGTTACTTCACATGCATTTCCAAGTTGAGGGCGAGTTGTAAATAATGTCTCAAGTCAAGTCTCAAGAAAAAGTTTGGTTGAACGTAAAATTCATGTGAGCTAGAAACAAACAATCTTCCTATTATTGCAAATGATGTAAATGTACTGATCTAGTGCATTTTCATGTGTAACACTATCCACCATGAAGAAATTCAAAGTTCCATGTATAAGAGTCAAGTTGAATGATTTTTTAAACTCAAGTTGTAAAATGTCAAGTTGTAAAAGTCGAGTTGCATAAGGTTGCATAAGTTGCATAGTTGCATAAAGTTGCATAAAGTTGCATAGTTGCATAAAGTTGCATAAAATTGCATAAGTTTCATAGTTCAACATAGTTTCATAAATTTGCATAAAATTGCTTAAGTTGCATAGTTTCATAGTTGCATAAAGTTGCATAAAGTTGCATAAGTTTCATAGTTGCACATAGTTGCATAAAGTTGCATAAGTTGCATAGTTGCATAAAGTTACAGAAGTTGCATAGTTACAAGATGACTTTTTAGGGGAAAGGGGCCTTAAATAGTGTGCTGGACCAAGTCTAAAGGTCAGGGACATAGAAGGTGGAGGGATAGTGCCTGAATAAGAGGATTGAGTTGGTGGGTGGATGATGCATTATTCTTTGTATTTTGAGGATTGCTAGGGTGGTCACTTGTGAATCATTGAGTAGTAGGAGAATTTATAACACTAATGGAGAGATTCATGGATGGGATTATTTTTGTAAAAGTCGAGTTGCATAAAGTTTCATAAGTTGCATAGTTTCACATAGTTGCATAAAGTTGCATAAGTTGCATAGTTGCATAAAGTTGCATAGTTGCATAAATTTGCATAAAGTTGCATAGTTGCATGTTGCATGCATGCATGCCATGTGCATGATGAGTTAGTTCACATGCATTTTCAAGTCAAGGGTGAGTTGTAACTGAAGTCTCAAGTCAAGTCTCAAGCAAAAGTTAGGTTGAACATAAAATTCCTATGAGCTAGAAACAAACAATCTTCCTGATATTGAAAATGATGTAAATGTATTGATCTAGTGCGTTGGCACATGTAACACTATCCACCATGAAGAAATTTGAATTTCCATGTGTAAGAGTCAAGTTGTAAAAGTCGAGTTGCATAAAGTTGCATAGTTTCACATAGTTGCATAAAGTTGCATAAGTTGCATAGTTGCACATAGTTCCATAAAGTTGCATAAGTTGCATAGTTGCATAAAGTTCCATAAAGTTGCATAGTTTCACATAGTTGCATAAAGTTGCATAAGTTGCATAGTTGCATGAAGTTTCATAAGTTGCATAGTTGCATGTTTCATGCATGACATGCATTGCATGCATGCATGTCATGTGCATGTTGAGTTAGTTTGCATGCATTTTCAAGTCAAGGGAAATTTGTAACTAAATTCTCAAGTCAAGTCTCAAGCAAAAGTTAGGTTGAAGGTAAAATTCATATGAGCTGGAAACAAGCAATCTTCTTGATATTGCAAATGATGTAAATGTGTTGATCTAGTGTGTTGGCACGTGTAACACTATCCACCATGAAGAAATTTGAATTGCCATGTATAAGAGTCAAGTTGAATGAGTTGTTAAACTCAAGTTGTAAAAGTCAATTTGCATAAAGTTGCATAAGTTGCATAGTTACACATAGTTTCACAAAGTTGCATAAGTTGCATAGTTGCACATAGTTGCATAAGTTGCATAGATTCACATAGTTGCATAAGTTGCATAGTTGCATAAAGTTGCATAAAGTTGCATGGTTGCATGTTTCATGCATGAAATGCATTTCATGTGCATGCTGAGTTAGTTTTCATGCATTACCAAGTCAAGGGTAAGTTGCAACTAAAGTCTCAAGTCAAGTCTCAAGCAAAAGTTAGGTTGGACGTAAAATTCCTGTGAGATAGAAACACACAATCTTCCTAACATTGTAAATGATGTAAATGTATTGATCTAGTGCATTGTCATGTGTAACACTATCCACCATGAAGAAATTTGAATTGGTATGCATAAGAGTAAAGTTGAATGAGTTGTTAAACTCAAGTTGTAAAAGGTCAAGTTGTAAAAGTCAAATTGGATAAAGTTGCATAAGTTGCATAGTTGGATAAAGTTGCATAAAGTTGCATAAGTTGCATGGTTTCACATAGTTGCATAAAGTTGCATTGTTTCACATAGTTGCATAAAGTTTCATAAGTTGCATAGTTGCACATAGTTTCATAAAGTTGCATAATTTCATAGTTGTATAAAGTTGCATAAGTTGCATAGTTGCTAAAAGTTGCATAAGTTGCATAGTTGCAAGATGACTCTTTAGGGGCAAGGGGCCTTAAATATTGTGATGGACCAAGTCTAAAGGCCAGGGACATAGAAGGTGGAGGGATAGTGATTTACTAAGAGGATTAAGTTGGTGGGTGGATGATGCATTATGCTTTGTATTTTGAGGATGGCTACGGGGGTCTCTTGTGACTCATTGAGTAGTAGGAGAATTTCTAACACTAATGGACAGATTCATGAATGGGCATATTTTTTACTATTCCTTGACAATTTTACAACACTAGGTGCACTCTCACCCAAGACAGTGATAGTGACAAGGAAATAGCCATTTCTCTTTCAAAAGTCTAATTATCTCCTTTTTGAGATGGTTTTGTTGATTCACTTGCATGTGGAGATGATGGTAGGTGTACCTAAGAGTGATGGATGGTCTGATGGGGGGATTTGAGGTCTTGCCTTGGTGGAGGTGAGGCAGGTTGGGACTTTGCGGGAAAAAAAATTGAGATGTAGTAGAAACTAACTATTATTATCCAAGAGTGCCCTTACAAGGGTATGTAATTTACCAAAGATATCGACTTAACACTCCTACCCAAGGATACTTGGAGTGATTTTGGTGAGTTCACTATTTTTATTTTTTGATATTTCAAATATTTTGTGATTTTTACATGACATTGATACCAATACTTCGACATTGTCACCTAAAATATTTTGAAGAATCCTTTACAAGGCCTCCCATCATGAGGGACCACACAAAGATTGTTGTTGTTTTCTCGATAATAGGCTTTCATAGTGAGGGAATCTAAAAGATATAGGTCTTCTGTTTCAAGGCTAGAATCTAATCTTATTAAGCCTAGAATCAATGTTGGATTGTGGGCATAGCCATCGATATCCATCACTTGGATTATAATGTTTAAAGGCTTTGGATAAATTCCAATGCCAATACATGACTAAGCCAAAGGGTCTCGCAAGCCAATCTCAATGGGAAGATTGTTTGGAATAATGCTTGTAAACTTATCTAGGATCCACTATGATGTGGCAGTGAGCTTAAATTCATCCTTCAAAACATACCAATGTTTTTAGTCTTTGGCTTGGTTGTTAAATAAATCAGTTATTTTTGGACATATTTTTTGAACAAGAATTTGCCAAGGAGAAGTTCCACCATTTGTTGGATAGATTCTTAAACCATAGTAAATGTATAAGGACATTCTGACTAACATCAATATTGGACTTTTCTTGATAGCACGTGCAAAGCTTAGAAGAGCTCATTCCCTCCTTCATCAATACAATATTGTTTCAAATTAAAACACTGAAGATAAATAGATTCTTATCTTTTCCTAAAATAGATCATTTTACCTTAGATCTATTTTATAAATTTTTATCTTTTCTTGCATACATGTATATTTTTAGCTAAGTTGCATGAAACAGGCAGACAAGTATGAGTTTCAAAAATGCCTCTTTCAATTTCTTTTTCTCCTTTCTCTATCTCTTTTGATTCTGTGAAAATGACAGTGTTTGTGTGTAGTTAGAAATATCAAAATTTGACAAATCATGTATTATAATGTTCATAGACAAGGACATAATCCTTCAATGCATATCAAAAAACAAAATGCTCATCATTCATTGATCAACTATAATTTACCTTGCATTAACTTATTAGAATTTACGTGATAAAGAAGAAAATGATTACATTGAGTACAATACCAAAATTTACCTTTATAAAGTATGTAATACAATGAAGCTACAAGTGTAAAAATCACTAAGTGTCAAGATCATCATAAGCTCCAAGGAATACATTGCCATTGAGTCTTGGGGGTTTACCAATGGCTATTGTGGCTGGTGGTTATTATTTTCCTCCATATGGAAATCCAAGGAAGAGGGGGGAATTCATTGTACATTGTTATCGGACATATTGGTAAGTGCGGACAAAAACATATCTCCCTAGTTTCACCCTGAAACTAGAAAAAAACAAGACAAAATATAAAACTTCCCCTAAGTTTTAATTGTCAAGCATACTAACTAACATGGATAAATAACATACCGTTTAAACGTTGTTTTTCCTCACTAGTGCCATCCTCGCTCCATTCCAAGGCTTATGGGATGTTGAACCTGTCAAAAGAAACAAGCCAAGGAAGTGAAAGAAAAAATGTATGCTCAAAAAAACCTATGTATGTGATCAATGAGTCATACAATAAAATAAGACAAATTTTATGGGAAAGAAATATATTACTATATTAAAAATATGAAAAGGAGAATACAACCATTGCCTTGATGTTTTAAGGTCCCTTCCAACAATCCCTTGCTTCCCAAAAACTTCTGCTCCAAGTATTTTGAGATAAAAAATATATCTTGACAAAGTAAAGCTCAAAGCTAACATACAAGCTCCAAAAACTCCAAGCTACAAAACTCAAGAACTTTCCAACTTTTCCAATCTAGCACTAGCCAACTAGCTTTCCCCATGAAAACTCTTATCCTTTTATAAGATGAAAAGGATAGGGTGAGGATATTAGGATGATCCCATGAGAATAGGGATGCGACTAAGATCTAATCCTATCGGAGGCCACCTCACCCTATAATCTTCTCCTTCTATAAGCATCGAGAAGATGCTCTTTTTCCCATGTATGAAAAATTGTCACACCCTCAGAACTGAGCAGAGTGCGACAATGTCACATGCCATTGTGGTACAATAAGTGATGATTTGGAATTGTCTCACCCTTAACATTGGGAAGGGTGCGACAATCCTCCTTGATAGGGTTTTTACAAAGGAAAAGGCAACTTCATTTCTGAGGAGAAGTTCATCTCCATTATTCTTCATGGATTAAGGAAACCGATCCTTCTAAAGACAAAGGATAGGTTTACATCATTAACAGTCAAAGGGGTGATGAAAATAATGTGTAATAGGGAGCCCCCCAAAGTATAAAGTTAGAATTGAGTGATATCTAAAATACTTTGTCAAGTGTATGTAGGGAACAAGGAACATGTCGGTCAGAAACCTGCCAACAAACAAGGAAATAAAGTACAATAATATATCATCACTGAGATAGGAATTCCCATAATCAGACTACAAGTGACTCAAAACATAAATGCTGACATGCAAAGATCCATGTCAAGTAAGACAGGCCATGGCCACCAAACATACACTATGGATCCACGCCGATATGACTCAAATATGAACATTGCCACCAAAAATACACTGTGGATCTATGCATTAAAGACTCAAATTTGAACATAGACATGAGACATACACTGTGGATCTATGCAATAGTACAATCTGAATATACTCCAACGCAACCTGAACCCATCAGAAAAAATTCAGGGTCTTCATCTCCATCGTTATATAGTATGAATCTAACCATGCAAATACATGTGCTGAAGTCAAACAAGGTAGAAACCACTTTATTACCTATCATTAGTGTATACCATTAACAAGTGCGAGGGATTCACCATTAATATCAATGAATCCCAAAGTACACTAGTACAATCCAACAGGTACGAATTTGTGAGCTGAAGTCGAACACTTTGTGGAATCTTTTGATCACGGGTGAAGACTCAATAATGAAAACCCATTGTTGAAAGAAAGGAAACCTTCCATTGAGGCATGCAAGTTCTAAGGTACCAATTAGTTTCTAAGTCTAATTCTTGGATAATGAGTTGAAGTCGATAGGAAAAGACTCATAACAGGAGGGCTTTAATGTATTGCTCATCAATGACACAAAACAGGTAACAAGATTTGAAGTAGATCAGAGTAACAAGTGATTTAGGACTAACTCAAGGATGGCCGATGCAATAGTAGGATTAAGGACTACAAAAATTGTCGACGCAATAGAATGATTTACGGGTTGAATTTATCTTTGAACATATTGACGACACGACAACTATCTTGGAAACATTGAATCAACAACAGGGATCACAGACCAATTTGTAATCTTATAAAGGAGTATGATCAAGAGACAAGTGTATTTTCCAACCTAGACACAAAGCGAGTGAAAGGGCGCCATGTTCAAAAGAGACTCTTCCATAGAATACATGTTTAGATACATTTCTTTCCCAATTTCCCCCCACCATTTCTGGCGAGTACCTCTATATTTTTACACAATCTTGAGGTGGATAACATATGCTTTAACTATAAGCTCATCCTTTGGAGGAGTACTTCAGAGTATATTTAACGAAACCTAGGAAGGAATGGTTCGGTCCCATATGGGCCTTTCGATGTTTGTTTTAGGAATCCAAAGAAATAAAACTAAGTGGTATTTTCATATTTATGGAGTTTGAAAACAACTTAAAGGAAACTCCAAAATTTCCTTTTTCGTAAAGTGGTTTGGTGAGACCGAAAAAGAGATAAACTATCGCTCAACAGACGTTTTCTTCAAACACTTTAATGAGCATGAAAAGAATAATATTTCTTGACAATATTTTCATGTTTAGAGAGTCTAAAAGTATCTTAAAGGGAACTCCAAGGCGTTCCTTTTTTGTATAACCTTTATGAGTCTGAAAAAGTGATAAAAGTATACTCGGCTACATTCTCATTGATTTACGAGAATGAGAAAGAACAAAGACGAAGCTCATGAATTTTTTCATTTTTTGCGCAAGCTTAAAACAAAATAAAGCTATGCTTGGGATAGATTTTATTTTTTCACAAGCTTAAAACTAAACAAAACTATGCTTGGACCTGGTTTCATTTTTACACAAGCGTGAACCAGAAGAAACTATGCTTGGGGTAAGTGGTTTCATTTTTACAGAAGCTTGAACCAAAGAAAATTATTCTTGAGGATTCCCAATGCATGGTTCATGGATTCGCATGGTTGGTACTTATCCCCTAGCTTAAGAAGCTAGTGGATAAAATTTAGCATGAAGTCCAGAGGTTGTAAGCATTTCCCCCCAAGCTTCGTTTCGGCCAACAGAATAGGCGGGTGAAATGAAGCTTCAAATACTATATGTAATGAACCTTCAAATACTAAACCTATTTCATTTTTTAACAAGCTTGCCACAAAGAAGAAAATATATGCTCAAGAATCCAGGTTCAATCACCAGACCTTTGTTTCATCTTTTAACGAGATTGACACAGAAACAAGAACTATGCTCATAACCTTTGTTTCATTTTTTAATGAGGTTTCCACAGAGACACAAAAACTATCCTCGTAGTTGGTTTCATGTTTTAACGAGCTTGAAATCAGAAAACCATGCTCAACACTCTCTTCTTGATCATGGATTCGAAGAGGAAAATGCTCTGGAAGGACACCATGTCAAGGGATAAAGCTTGGTCATGGATTCAAAGAGATGTTGACTTGATGGAAGAAGAACAGTCTTGAAGGAACACATGTCAAGGGATGCGACAAGGGTAAGGATATCAATCTCTAAAATTCCCATCGAAGATATCACCATGTCAACTATTGGGTCTAATTCATAAGAGACTGAGCTTATAGTGAGAGTCTCATCTTCATCGGAAGCTGAAGGCATGGGAGACAACACCACATAATTGACCTTTGGAGGGGGGCGATATCGTTTGCATACAAGAATCATTTATGGAGTTCATTGATTTAGGACCAATGAATGCAAGTTGATCAATAGTCACAATTATTCCATTGCAAGGGAAATATATCACACAAAAAATGGACACAATAGCTTTCATGGTATAGACATAATCTCACCCTAGGATTAAATCTAAATCCAAGGGGTCTTGGACTACCATAACCTCAATATCAACAATTTTCCCTCCCAAAGTTATGGGAAACTGAGGAAGGACCCCTAAAGGGTGACTGGTTCTTCTGTTAAAAGCTAATGGATTCTGCGTAACCGACACAATTTGAGGATAACCCAAAGCCTGAAAAAAAATAGAGGACAAAATACTAACGAATGCACCTTCATCTATTAGTGTCTGAGGAATGTCTTGACCACAAACCTGTATGGTAATACTGAAAGGAATGTTAGAGGGAAGACGAGGTCCAGTTAGCGCACCCCAATAAAAAAGGATGACCTCATTACTTGGAGGGGGTTCCACGGGAGAAGTAGGAATTCCCCCCAACGCGATAGTTTCTGTATCAACGAGAAAAATGTGGGGAGTATCAACCGATGACGAGATCAGATCAACCAAATAGGTTGCATTCTCCAAGGGGAGAATGGGGTCAACGGATGGAAATAGATCAACTTCTTGGGTTTCACTCTCCAACAGGAGAGTGGGATTGACCGAGGATGGGATCAGATTGACCATTTTGTCAACTGGTTCAAATAAGGACGTTACTAGATTGACTACATGATCAACCAGACTGACCGACGAAGGGACTGGATTGATCATTCCATCAACTATAGGTGGGTTGAGAGTAAGGTTGTTGTAAGCCACTGAAAGTTGAGGCTCATAAACATTCATGTCTTCTAGTAATTTCAAGGCTTCATCCATACAAGGGAAAAGGTGAGTTTGATGACTCCCTCCGCATAACATACATGGGAACTTGACTCTACTTTTCTTCTTCCCAACGATATTCTGACTAGTTGACAGGAGGTTATCAACATGTTGATCAAAGGCTAATGACATAGGCTGGTGAAGATGTGTAGACCATGCTTCTATAACTTTGGATAGACCAGGGATATCTTTAAGAATATTCTTACCCTTACAAATCCTGCAAGGGTACTTGGGCTTACGGGTTGTTTGGGTGATCGTGGCATCCTCAACACTCCTAGCATGATTAACAGTAACTGGTTTATTTACAACATGTCTGGTAGTGGTTGGAAGCTTTGACCCTTGCTTATTTTTCTTCTTCTTAATCTTCCTTTTCTTCTTCTTCTTACCTACTGGATTACTAACTTTAGAGCTTTCACTTTGCGAAGAAGATGAAACGGAAGAAGACCTTGCAAGTGAAGAAAGCAAAGAAGATTTTACTGGTGAAGAAGGTGAAGGATCAACATGAGGTTGATGTTATTGGGGGGAAGTGCTTACAACTGAATCACTTTCTGCATTCGAGATTACCTGAGTGGAAAACAACCATACTGGTAATCCAATTCAGAGACTTGGAAGTCTTAAAGTAGCGATGTGAGGAGGACCAACATTTCTGTAATAAGGAAAAACAAAAGTCTCCCTCGAAGCATGGGTTTCTTCATTGGTCATTCCGAGAACTGACGCCATAAAACAAAGATCCAACCTAGAGTCTGCTAGGGAAAATAAACAATGCACACTAAAAATCTTGGAAGCAAGCAAACAAACAAAAACCTTCTCACTATGAATGCATTGTTTGGTGATGAAATCCAATGCCACGAGAAAAATGTAAGAAGGGGTTGATATAGAGTGGGTTTAAAAGTTACGTTGACAACCTACTTAACGGACCTACACTCTAGTGCAAGATCCCACACATAAACGTGGGTATACTCTCCAAGGTGCTTGAGTGATTTTGGCCAACATCGATTCCAGGTACTGTGAAGACTTGCCCCTCCACAGTCACCTCATGTAAAGAAGTG
>CBVK0101537545.1:0-13961 GCA_900067695.1 Picea abies | reverse complement strand
GAATGGTAGACTTTATTCAATTCTGGTCTATTCAGGAGAGTGAACTTGCATAGAATGCCCCACGCTCAATAATTAACATCCGATTATGAAACTCTCACACAAGAAAATAAAGTCCGTACTCTTTCGAACAAATATTTTTTGACTTCATTTGGATTCCCTATGAAGAACTTATGACGGTTTTACCCAAAACACTTGTTTATTGACTAGCTTCAGGACTAGTCACAGACCCTATCTTCAACAAAGTGTATATCCATATTTATAGTGAATCAAGAGATGAAATTTTTGCCAGAGGTACCTTGATATGTATTATCAATACCATAACAATTTCACCATCTGAATCGTTCTATAAAAAAAGTTATAGAAACAATGGTAAGATGACCTGAAAATAACATACCTTAGAACACATCACCAAAAGACTTCATCCTTCCTTGAAATCCGGTCTTCTTTACTTCTTATTTCCTCTGAAATTTGACTTGTATCAAAATGAATGTCTAATGATGTTTATTTATACCATTTATGTCACTTCATTTTAACATTAGGGCCGACCTGACACTTTCTTATTTTGTAATTCTTTTCTTTAATTATCTTCAAGGCCTACATGTACTTCCTTCTTCAATTCACTTTGTTATCTTCAAAAATTCATTTCTCCTCAACCATGAGGATCCATGTGACATGCCACATACCACCGGAAACAACATGATGTATACTATCCATTCATGGGTGTTGTATATGCATGTGCATTGTCCTTCATGTCAAAATACCTTTATCAATCTTGCGGTCGAAAACCCATGACTAGGGTTGACATCAATGACAACAACCAGTCTTCCAACAAACATACCTTTTAAAACCCTAATTTGGAGTTTGTCTTGTTGGCCAACCTTCCAAATATCATAATTTCACCAATTATAAGCATATGTTGCTAGAAAGTTTTACATGATGTTATCTTCAGTCTCCCATTCAATTTTTACCTTCTAATATAAATTTTTCTTTCATTACTAGAACTTGTTGTTTTTTCTCTATTTTAGGAGAGAGAACTTGCATGGATTTCCACATCACTTGACACCCATATTTCACTTCCAAGATTGAAAATTTTATTTGAACCACCTTGATTTATATTATTTTTAATGAAACTAGCGACACTCAATTTGGAGTTATCTAGTCTTCAGATATAACTATTTTACTGACAACACTTGTTTGAGACTAGTCATAAAACTAGTAAAAAATCCTAACTTCCATATCCTATAAATCCTAAAGTATAGTGAAATAGAATAAGAAATTTTGGTTCAATGTAATTTGATATGTATTTTATGAAATCCTAAAAAACTGTCTCACCAAAGATAACCAAAACAAAATTTGGAGAAAAAAAATTTAAGATGATGTATTTGAAGGAGCCAAACCTAAATATCATCCACTCTAATACCAAATGTTATGTATCAAGATATCATGATAAAACAAAGTACACAAACTGTACACAAGAAGTTGACACAAAGAATAACTCCCAAAGATATACTAGAGATGACTCACATAATAACTCTTTATAGAATAATATATCCTACTCCAAATAACCCACACACAACCTATTGGGATTAGAGGTAGCCTTGATAAGAGAAAAATAGAATCTATAGAAATAAAATAAGGAATTATACTCCAAGATTATTGATGGCGTCTAAAGACACCATTTAAGTGCTTAAGCATAGTGCATTGTGATTAGAACATCACAATGCATCATTGAATACATCACATCTCATATATCATCAACCCATGAGATCATTTATTTATAGTCTTCTTATCTAACCAATTTCCTTGAAATGGGGAATATCTGGTCCACATATAATAGTCAGTGGTTGTAATGGATTCCGGAAAATATTCATTGTCTCATTGATTACTCCAATGCCTTGAGAATGATAGAAAAATTAATGAATAACAATCCACTTCAAGGGGAAACCTCCTTTTAAAATATATTCAATATACAAGATGAGATATGATGATATAAGACAAATATAACACTAGAAATGTAATATTTCAATATCTAGGTCTTAATAAGGGGCTTTATACATAACATGGGGCTTTGTTTAGGGCTTAACATGCTTCTCCCATTGATTTAGATTTAGGAGTGGAACAAATTGATTAACAAACTAAATAAAATAAACACAAATATATGAAGAACAACACATATATCCAGCGAACAATATCTTCTATTGAATAAATGAAATAGGATGAAACTATAAAACTTCATAACTGAAACACTTGCTTGAATGGTCATAGTTATCTGTGAGAAGAGATGTGACTGCTACGCACATTCGTTTGAGCAGAGTGATTACAATGAGGCTCTAGAGGCATTGTTTTTATTACTCATGAATTCCAAAACCATAGACACCCAAAAACCTAACCCTAGAAGGTGAAACACCAAAATTCATGTGGGCCCCTATGGGTAAGTTGGTACCTCAACTTCCTGGGGTTGTAACATTTTCATACGACCTCTGTTTTAGGAATGTGATATCCTGTTGGAAAGGTCTTTCGGAGAACTACACATTACACCATCAAATTTTGACTCCATCTACAATTTAACTGTGGAGAGCAAAAAAAACACTGTTTAAGGCTCCAAAATGGCCTTGGAAGTACATCAAAATGTGTTGACATGAAAGCATACAAAATAGGCCAGTTGGATTAGGTGAGAGGCCACCAATATCCACTTGGAATATGTGTAGGGATTTAGACAACCCCATAAGTGTATAACCCACAATTACAAAGAAGTACAAAAGAACATGTTGAACTAAAAATGGACAAGAGGAGACAGTTGGAATAGGTGGGTGGCTACCAATACCCACCTGGAT
This sequence comes from Picea abies, assembly GCA_900067695.1. Lineage (NCBI taxonomy): Eukaryota > Viridiplantae > Streptophyta > Pinopsida > Pinales > Pinaceae > Picea > Picea abies. Next base: position 11,127 of record CBVK0101537545.1, on the reverse strand, counting down.
CAATCCTCCCCCATTAGGAAGCAATGGTCTCCATTGAGTTGATTTTCCCCATCAAGTGAGGAAACTTTTGCTAGATTTGGCCCTGGGTGAGGCACATGCCTTGGTGGAGGAATTGCCCTGCCTTGTCAACTCGATAAAGTTGGATCCTCTATTGGCGAGTGCACTTGACTTGTGTGTCCACTATCTGATTAGTGGATTCTTGGTCCATGTAGTTAGGGTTGATATCTACTGGTGTCATCTATTCTGTGATCTCTGATATGTCCATTAATGGTGGAAAATATGGCTGAAGGATTTCCACATTGAACACTGGGTGTAGGCCGAGGAATGGTGGAGTGTTGAGCTCAAAATCATTGCTACCCACAACCTTGGTGATAGTGTAAGGCCCTTAGAGAAGTGGGTGGAGCTTCCTATGGGGCCCTGTGATATGCTCCTTCTCCAAATGTAGCCATAATTTTTCTCCAACCTGAAACTGGTGTGGTACCCTGTGTTGATCATGGAGTGGCTTGTACTTAGAATTGGATTTTTGAAAAATCTTCTGGACCTGTTGGTGGATGTGTTGAATCCACTCAATGAATCTGGTGGCTTTGTTGATCTCATACTAAACATGGGAAGAGTCTGTATGTGTGATGGTAAGAGGTAGTGAAACATAAATAGGACCTAAGGGTTGGAATCCCATCCCCACCTGAAATGGGCTATGGTTAATGGAACTATGGAGAGCCATACTGTAACTATGTTGAACATAATGGAGACTCTCATCCCATTTATGTGGATTCTTAGAGTTGTACATGCACAAGATGTGCAAAATCATCTAATTGATGACCTCTGTTTGGCCATCTACTTAGGGTGGAAAGAAGTGGATTTAGTGAGCTTGGTGTCCAATAGTGACCAAAGACTCGACCAAAATGTGTTGAGGAACTTGTTGTCCCAGTCGGAGATGATGGTCTGTGGTATCCAAAAATAGACCCACACTCATTCAAAGAAGATCTTGGTAGTATCTGTCGCTGTGATATTCTTATTACAAGTTGTGAGGATGACCATCTTTGAAAATTGATCAACGACCACAAAATACATAGTCATTGCCTTACATGGCATACGGAAGGCTAGATATGTAATCCATTGAGATGGGTTCCCAAGGCTTATTAGGAGTAGGAAGATGGGTGTATAAGCCTTTCTTCTTGATGGTTGGCTTGGAAATGGCACAGGCAACATAAGATCTGATATACTTGCTGATGTCATGTCAGAGTTTTGGCCAATAAAAATGTTTCTGAAGAATGGCCACAATTTTGTCCATGCCAAAATGTCTTGCCATCAGATTGTAGTGGGATTCCCAAATAATATTTGCACGCTCACTTGTAGGAACACAGAGATGGCCCAGATGGCATAATAGTCCGTCCTGAATGTGAAAATCGGTGACAACCATGCTTGTACCCAAGAGATGATAGGTGGTGGAGAAGTCTGGATCTTTCTGATAATGTTGGGGCCACTCAGATGCCTCGTGTCCACAGGAATGGAGCATAGTGTTGAGAGCAGCCATGGGAGGTCATCTGAGGTAGTCAACAACACGATTTGATATCCCTATCTTATACTTGATGTTGATATGGAACTGTTGTAGGTAGGTGGACCACTTCTGATGGCGGTCGTTATGGAATTTCCCCTATGTCTATATGAACTATAGAGGCTTGTGATCAGTGTGCATGATTGTCTCCTTTCCCATAATTTAATGTTTCCATTGACGACAGGCTTGTACATTGGAATACATCTCTTTTTCATAGGTGGGGTATTTCTGGACAATATCTAAGAGTTTCTCACTATGGTATGCCACCAGACGACCTTGCTAAATGAGAACTACACCTACAACATAGTTATATGAATCAGTCTCAATATTGAATGGTTGCTGCAGATCGGGCAAGGAGATTATTGGATCTTAGCATAAGCGATTCTTTATATCATCGAATGTTCATTGTTGTTCCTTCCCCCACACAAAATTTTCCTTGCCATCGCCCTTGGTCACCTGGTTAAGGGTCCATGCAATATGGAAGAATCCCAACACAAACTGTCGGTAGAAGTTGGCTAGTCCCAAGAAGATCCAAAGCTCGGTTAGTGTGTTCGGGGCTAGCCAATTACAAATGACTTGGTTCTTAGCTAGATCAACATGTACCCCATTCTCATGAAAAATGTATCCCAAGAATTGGACCCTGTTCATGCCAAAAGAGAATTTTTCCAAGTTGACATATAGCTTGTACTGCGACAGAGTGCTCAAAACCTGTTGAATATGCCGCATGTGCTCCTCCCACGTTCTACTGAAAAAGAGGATGTCATCCAAATATACCACCACAAAAGAGTTGGTGAAGGGTCTCAATAAATCATCCATCAACCTCATGAAAGTTGTTGGTGCATTTGTTAAGACAAAGGGCATGACCAACCATTCGAAGAGACCTTCTTTAGATTTAAAGGTTATCTTCAATACATCAGTTGGTTCGATGGGAATCTAGTGGTAGCCAAAATTTAGGTCAATATTACTGAAGAACGTTTCCCCCTTGAGTTGGTCAAGAAGGTCACCAATCCTGGAAATTAGGTACCGATTCCTGACTATGATTTTGTTTAAGGACCTGTAATCAATGTAGAGTTTCCAAGTCCCAAGTACGATTGGGCTTCCGCAAGGGGGGGAGTTGGTTCTGATGTGCCCCTTTTGAAGAAGCTCTTGGATCTTACACCTAATTTCATAATTTTTAATCAACGAGCAATGATATATTGGTCCGTTAGGTAGAGGTGCACCATGGGTCAGATCAATTAGATGCTTGACTTGGTAGTGCGTCGGTGCCCCGGTGGGTGAGGAGAATATGTCTATGTATTCTTCCATGATCCCATCTACTTGATTCTATTGCAAATAAAGGCTTTATGTAGAGGCCACAGATGTGGCAACAACCTTTTGCTTATTGTGATCACGGATCACAAAGAAGATGAAATTCCCGGTCTATGAAATGACTTTACTACATTTCTTAGCAAACATTAAAGAAATAGCGGTAGGTGGTGATACCTCTGGTATCCTATACAATTTTCTACACAAAGTAATGATAGCACTGCAGGGTCTAGACTCATACACAACATGACACTTCCACAAATATGGTTTTCCTAAAAGAACATCACAAACTTTAAGGGGAGCAATATCACACAATACCTCATCTTTGAAAGGTTTGATGCCATAGGGAAGACGACATTGTTGCCTGACAGGATGATATCTTCCTTGGTGAAGCCAATCGATAGTGTAGGGATGTTGGTACGGTGTTGTTGGTAGGTCCAACTGCTTGATGACCTCTGCTGAAATTATGTACTTTTGACTATCGCTATCGAAAATGAAATGAAGTGGAGTCCCCTTTACCCACATCTTTGAGTGAAAGAGGTGCCCCCCTTCCTCTGGTTATTCTAGTTCACTTGGACAGAATTTGGTGATAGTGAAAGTGGCACTAGGTTCAACATCTATGATCCACTTCCCTCCTTCCAGATTTGATTTAGAATCAGAATCAACCTTTGACTCAGAAGCTTTCAACTCATCCATGAGTGACTTCTTGGAGCGACATTCTTCAGTGTTGTGCCAAGGGATTTTATGGTACTCACACCATTTTTCTGTGTCCTTCTTCATATTTTCATTTCCCTTCTTGTGTTGTGGCTTGGAATTGTTGTCTTGAGAGTAGCCATATTTTCTTTGTCCCTTGCTATGTGGGTTGGGTCCACCTTTTCCCTGCTTCGTATGTGAGGAGTTTGCAGATCCAAACTCTCACCTTTTCTGCTTAAATTTATGCTCGATCTTGACAACATATATATAATTCATACCCATTGAGGTGATGTCCATAAACTCCGTTTTTGTTTGGATGTATCTATGCAAACAGTCATGATATTTGAGCACCACATGTCGCTCAGAGTCTTTTATACCCAATTTGGTGTGTAGGGTGTGGAAAATGTTGGTGAAATATGGTACTGTCTGGTCCCTTTCTTGACGTAGGGTGGTCCATCTAGTGTACTAATCCTTGTAGCTTCCAACAGGGTAGTACTTTTCTTTAATGGAATCCCAGAAGGAATCCCATGTGGGGGAAACCAAACATATTTTATATTCCTCTATGGCCCTTTTCTTAGAGTAAGTGTCCCACTAGTCCTTAACATGGGGGGGTGACCTTGAGGAGTGAAAATGTAATATTTTCTCTATCGAAAAAATTGTGGACTGAAAAATACCCTTTGAGTGAATTCAACCATTTATCTACAACATCCACATCTATCATCTCTTCAAATAATGGAATATCAAAATTTACCTATACCTTGAAGGGGGTTGCATGGTTGCTTGATGAATATGCTTCTCCTGTGGGTATCCACCGAAGGATATGCGCAAAGTTTTTCATAATTTTTTTCCTTTTTCATGCAAGGGCTTCCTCAAGCAACATTTTAAAAGGATATCCTACTCCATCATATTTATTTTTGTCTCCCTTGGGTTGTTTTTGGGCTCAGCATGACCAATCTTGCAATGGCTCGATTGGTTCAAGTCCCAACTTCTTGTACCCAGATCTTATCGGAGATATGCACGAAGACAAATAAATGAAGAGCATACTTCTGTGATACCACTGATATGGATTTAGGAGCAGAATAAAGTGATTAATAGACTGAATACAATAAACATAGAGATATCAAGAACAACACAAATATCCAGTCAACAACATCATCTATTGAATAAATGGAATAGGGTGAAACTGTAAAATTTCATAACTGAAACACTTTCTCGAATGGTGCTAGCTATCTCTGAGAAGAGATGTCATTGCTACACGCATCCGTTTGAGAAGAGTGATTACAATGAGGATCCATAGGCATTTTTTATATTACTTATGAATTTCAAAACCCTAGACATCCAAAAACCTAACCCTAGAAGGTGAAATGCCAAAAGTCATGTGGGCCTTTATGGGTAAGTTAGTACCTCAACTTTCTGAGGTCATAACTTTTGCATACAACCTCCATTTTAGACGTGTGATAGCCCGTTGGAAAGGTATTTCAGAGAACTACACATTACACCATCAAACTCTAACTATGTTTATAGTTTGACTATGGCGAGACAAAAAATCACTATTTAGGGCTCCAAAACGGCCTTGGAAGTACAAGAAGATGTGCTAACATGAAAACATACAAAATAGGCCAGTTGGATTAGTTGAGATGCCACTAATATCCACCTCAAAGATGTGTAGGGATTTATACAACCCCAGAAGTGTAGAACCCACAATTACAAAGAAGTACAAAAGAAAATGTTGAACTAAAAAAAAAAAGAGGAGTCGGTTGGAATAGGTGGGTGGCCACCAATACCCACCTGATCACCCATTCAAATAAGTGTTTTCCTCAACACTTGACTAACCACAAGTATTTATGCATGAAGAAATCATCTTCCCATTTTCCCTCTTCCATTGGTAGGTTTTTCCATTTGACAAGGTACTCTATAATTGCTCAATTTCTCAGTTGTTTAATCCTTTTTTCAAGGATTGGTTTTGGTTCCAGTATGATTTTCCGTTCATTAATCTTTGGTAAAATAGTTTGTGCTGTGATCTTATTTCCAATTTCCTTCTTTAATAAAGAAACATGGAAGAATTGATGTACACATGAAGATGGAGGCAACTCCAATTTGTAATCCATACTTCCAATCCTTTACAAAACTGTATAGGGACCATACTATTTTGGTTCTAATTTATAGTCCTTACTTTGTTGCTCGAGGGAAATCTATTTATATGGTTGTAGCCTCATAAATAACATATCCCCACTTCAAATTCCCTTTCACTGTGATGTTGATATGCTTTTTGTTTCATCCTATTTTGTTACATAACCATGTTTTCCTTCTTGACAATTTGAGAACCTATTGTTGGTTCCCTATGTGGTCTTCCACTACTTGAAATTTTAAAGTCTCCTTCAAAGGTGATGTGATGGATGGGGTATGATATCCATAAAGTGATATAAATGGGGACATTTTCGATGAATTATGGAAGGATGTGTTTTACCACCATTCTACCAATGGAAACCACTTGATCCATAGTGTCTGTTTATCAGATGAAAAGAAACAAAGATATCATTCTAGACATTTATTCACAATCTTAATTTTCCCATTAGATTGAGGATGGTAAGATGAATTGTGAGCTAAATGAGGACCCAAATAAGAAAATAATTCAATCCAAATATTTCCAGTGAAAATTGGATCTCTGTCACTTACAATAATATTGGGGACTCCATATAGCTTTTGAACTATTTCCATGAATGTTGAAACTATAATTTCTTTAAAAGGATGATAAAGAGAGAAAAAACCAGCATACTTTTTTATTTGATCCACTACTAACATGTTGATAGTATTTCCTTTAGATTTGGGTAAACCTGTAATGAAATCCATTGAAAAGTCTTACCAATGTTGACTTGGTATAGCTAATTGTTGTAGGATACCTGACATCTTGATTGTCTCTCCCTTGTTTTGTTGGAAGACCACACACATAGACACAAAATTTTGAACATCATTTTTAAGACCTTCCCATAAAAAATCCTTCTTGATCCCGTGGCATGTTTTCAAGAATCTTGAATGTCCTCCTATAGGAGAAGTGTGAAATTCTAGAAGGATCTTTTTTCCAAGTTGGTAATTCTTACATAAATATGGGTGATCATGATACCATAGAAAATAATTCTTCCATACAAAATTATCTAATGAAATGGGTTCTTCTTGTAGTTTTTGAATGATCTTTCCTACTCTTGATCTTGCTTCCATTCTATCCTTGATTCTTCCACCCAATCATATTGTGGAATAGAAATAGCACATAGTGAACCTTCGATTTCTTCTTCTTTCCTTGAAATGGCATCTACCACAAAATTATGTTTTCATTTTTTGTATATAATTTCAAATTCATAACCTAACATCTTTGTAACCCATTTTAATTTCTCTTCTAAAGATAACCATTTCTCCAAAAAGTAATTCAAACTATCATCATATGTTCTTACTTTGAAGTTCCTTTCTATTAGATAAGGGCACCATTTCTTAATTTCATGTAGTATGGCCAACATTTATTTTTCATAAATGTGTTTGAGTAAGTTTTTTTCCTTTAAGTTGGCTTCTTTCAAAGGCAAGGGGCCTTCCTTATTGCATTAAAAATGCACCAATGCCATGGCCCAAGGCATCACACTCCATAATAATTTTTTTTGTGATGTTAGGTGTGGCCAGGATAAGAGTTACACACATAGCATCACGTTTTTCAAAATATTTGGTTGTTTCTTGAGTGCAAGAAAATTTTTCCTTCTTTAGTAATGTTGTTAGTTGTTTTTCTATTTGACTATAGTTCTTGACAAACTTGCGGTCATAACTTGTCAATCCTAAGAATCCTCTAAGTTTCTTCGAGGTTTTGGGAATTGGTCATTCCCTCATATATTTAATTTTGTCAGGATCCACTTTTACACCTTCATGAGATACAGTATGACCCAAATATTCCACTTATTAAACCCCAAAGGCACACTTGAAAGGCTTTGTATAAATTTGTTTCTCTTGCAATAGTTGAAATACTTTATCAACATGTTGTACTTTCTCTTCCCACGATTTGTTGTAGATTAGTATGTCATCAAAATATACTAACACAAATTTTCTAAGGAAGGGATTGAAAATAGAATTCATCAAGATTTGAAATGTTGAAGGTGCATTAGTAAGTCGAAATTGCATAACCAAAAACTAATAATGACCTTGATGTGTTATAAAGGCTATTTTGGGAATTTCTTCCTGCCTCATTTTGATTTTATGATATCCCAAACGAAGATCCAACTTAGTAAAGAAACTTGTTCCATGCAATTCATCAATGATAGGAATAGGAAACTTATCTTTGATGGTCATTTTGTTGAGATGTCTATAATCTAGACACATATGATAAGAACCATCCTTTTTTGTAACTATCACCACTGGTGAAGGGAAAGACCTTTGGATAGATTGAATGCTGTATACCTATAAAATTTCTTGGATCATACGCTCAATATCACTCTTCTATGCATATGGATACCTATAAGGCCCAATGTTAGATGGTAAACTTCCTGGTTTCAAATGAATAACATGTTCATGATCCCGAGAAGGTGGAAGACCCTTAGGAATTTCTCCAACTACCTTGGAATTATAGTTGATAACTATTTGGATATCCAATGGAGAAGAGGACATAGATGTTTGAACATATATTGAGCACAGTTGTTGTATTACACCATGGTGTCCCTTTTTGAGTAATTTTTTCATGTTATTAGAGCTTATCACCTGAGAGGTTTTCTCTGGGATACCTCTAAGATGATTTTCCTTTCCTTCTGAAGAAAATATCATGAAAAGATCTTGAAACTTAAGGGTTATTGTTCCCAATAATTGTAACCATTGGACCCTTAATACAACATCAACACCACCCATTTGGATGGAAATCATGGGACTATCCAAAAAATACTCCCCCATATTGAGCTTAACACTATGGCACTTTCTAGAACAATTTATGGTACCTCCATATGCAATCATTACTTGAAACTTTGGTGTTGGATATACAAAGCAATTGAGATATTTTGTTAATTTGTAATTGATGAAGTTATGGGTACTACCAGAAACAATCAACATTATTACCTATTTATTTTTTATTTATCATTGTATCTTTAGGGGTTTTGGAGTACTGATGTTGGCCACTACATGATAAGATATCACTGGAGTAGTATCTTCTATATCTATATATTGTGATGGTTCCAATTCTTGATCTTGTTCCTCTTCATGGTCTATGTAGAATAATTTGTTCTCACCACATTTATACCCCTTACTGTACTTGTTGTCACAATTGAAACATAGTCTCTTTGCTCTTATTTCATCCATTGTTTTAGGTGTCAACCTTGTCAATTGATTGAGGTTAGGAGAGGCAACATAGTTCTCTCTATATCTATTAGAGGCCACCCTTCTAGTAGCCATATTTTTTCTCTAATTTCCTTGCCATACTAAAATCTTGATCTAGGGATTTAGGTTGGAAGAGACATACCTCATGTTGAATGTTCTCCTTTAGATTTCCCATAAAGAGATCTAACAAATTATCCTCAGAAATGTTCTTTATCCCGAGACTATTCTTTTGGAATTGTTGAACGTTTTTTTTAATAAGACCTTTTTTTCCAAATATTTATCAATTGACTAAAGAATGTATTGCTCTTAATATCCCCATAATGTGATATCGATTCATACATACAAATGGGCCAAGAGATAATATAATTATTTTTTATTTCAAAAATCCATTGATTCCAAACAAATTTATCATTTTCTAAATATAAGGATGCAATGGGTACTTATTGAGGCCACAACAACCCCCCTTTACTTTTGCTTTTACAAGGAAAAGGAAAGGGCCCCCCAACTAAAATTTCAAGCATATTGCCTAATCCTCTACTACATGAACCTAATGTTAATTCCTTGTATACCTTGAGGGAGTTGGGGATTTGATCTTAATTGATGGTTGTCTTGAATGAGTTTGTTATTGAATATTTTCTGAATGGATAACTCAAACTATGCATTTTCCTACTTGTATGTTGTGTTTTGTGTCTTCATCTTTATGCTTTCACATGTTGATCCTAATCTTCTATTTGGGGCTCTAAGTATGAATTGCAAAATAAATAATCCTTCTTTTGAGTTGAGACTTGACACATGCAATATCAAGACACTTATCTACAACCACCCATGATTATCATTGAAAAAACCCAACACTTATTTATAAATTTGCTTGAAGGAAAGGAATATAATATTTATGGTGTATTAACAAGTCTCATTTTAATCACATGACTAATCTCATTTTTTTGTTATATAGGACTAGATTCGCAGGGCCACTTCATTTACATGACTTCTCCAACCTTGACTAGATTCAAGTGGGGAACTCCCTTGATCCTTATCCAGAACCTTGAAATTGATCCTTATAAGGCTTCCCCTATCAAGAAGCAACCTACCTTGGCTTACAGTTTCCTTGAGGTCTGAAGCCTCTATAACTATCAGATTCACATTTCACACAGGCCTTCCTACGAGCTTCTTCAGAATGATCCTTTCCTAGTTCCTCTTTCGGTCTTCCCTCTCACCAAAACCCAGGCCCAAGGTCGATTGAGCTTAATGGATATAGTTCCTTGTCATGTTGTCACCCAATAGTTGCTCACTATCCGTCGTGATCAAAATCATGCACTGTTCCCTGACGTAAGAACTGTTCCTTGACCTGATTGTACTCCCTCTCTTTGTGATCTTAGTGGGTCTTCCCTCTGAGATGTTCAACTTGACTAGATTGACCTGTTTAATGCTTCCGATTGTTTTTTATATCCTTTTACCATTCGTCGCTACTTGTGATGCAGATTTGTAGCATGGAGTCTTTTTTTCTTCCCCTTGGTCGATGTCCATTCGTTGCATCCAAATCTTAGTATTCTTGATCGTCATACCACTTAGCTACTCGCCTTGACACCTAGTTTCTCAAAACCTACATGATATACCTTATTCCTAATTTTGGTCCCCAGGTGCAGAACCCTAACCAATGGAACCATGACAGGCATAGAACCTTGAATCATGTGTAACTTGGCCTAATTTCTTAACTTGCATTTTTATTTTTTATTTTTGCATATATTTTGTATATTTTTTATTTTATTTTTATGTTTATTTATTTATTTTGTTTTTATTTTAATTTTTTGTTTATTAATTTTGTATTTATTAATTTCTATTTTACCCTTGGTTTTGGAAAAACCACATGGTATTTTCCCATGGTTTTTCCCCATGGTTTTCCCCAAACTTACACCAGATATTTATTTTTACATGGGGTAAACAAAGTTCACTTTAAAAATGTTTTTTTCGTGGGTCAAATATGTTTTTACATGGATAAACTATTTGTTTCACATGAATAAACTATTCACTACATGTAGTGTGTTTTTTCCAAGACCTAATGTATTATATGTACATCCTTATTTTTCTCATATCTTCGTAAAACTAAAAAACAATTCGACTTTTCATTCTTTTATATATTCATTTCTTTTATTTCTTTTTCCTTTTAGTTTTAATTTTCATTTTAATTTTGTTTTCCCTTTCTTATCACCTAAGTCCTAGGTTGTGTTGAAATAATGTAACTG
>CBVK0101537543.1:0-15393 GCA_900067695.1 Picea abies | reverse complement strand
TCTTCCTTCAGGATTTCTTTCAAGTTCGGGTTCATTCGTCGCTGGGGTTGACAGATTGGTCGACAATCTTCCTTGATATATATTCTATGAGTGCATAGTTCAGGCAAGATTCCTTTCATATCTGTGTAATCCCAGGCGAATGCCTCTTTATTTTCCTGAAGTAACTTCGTTAGCTGTTGTGTTTCAGCATCTGTCAAATGAGGGTTTATATTTAATGTTTTGCCAGGTTCGATTTCAATTGGTATGCTTTTGGAGGAAATGGTTTTAGGTGTTTGAGGTGGGCTTCCTGAATTGAAATTTTGTGGATCATCAGACTCCATTAATGCAGTTAATTGATTATGAATTTCTGGAGTAACAGAGGATGGTTCACAGATAAAATTATTTATAATCTCATCCTCAGTAGAGTCTTTCAGGCTCAAAGCATGTCCGATAGTCAGAAGAGGTTGAGTAGGTTGGTCCTCAAAATCGACCCATACAGAATTGTCATTAGTGGCTAGGGGTGTAGCATGAGGATAAAGTGTAAGCTGCTTCGTTTCATAACCATTTGAAATTGTCATCGACCCAGATCTACAGCTTATAAAAGCATCAGTTGTGGCTAACCACGGCCTGCCCAGTATTAGAGGGTGGCCCCCCAACTTTGTTTTGGGCTGCAACACTGTGAAATCAACTGGGTAGTTCCAAGATTCCATAGAGATACTGAGGTCCTCAATGACACCTTCTAGTTTAATTGTGGATCGATTGGCCAACTCTAGGATGGTATGGGTTTCCCTGACTTCGTCTTGTAATTGTAGCAGTTGTAAAGTCTCTAAAGTCATGATATTGATGGCTACACCAAGGTCAACTAGGACACGAGGGATTATGGTTTTTCCAACTTGTACAGTGACAGTAGGGTGGCCATGATCACCATATTTAACTGGGGGAGTCTTACCTGTCATTAATGCAGACAGATCTCCCATAACATGGACTGTAAGGGGATCCTTGGTTTTCCTACCAGGATTTTTGACACAGATATCTCTCATTGTCCTGGCATAGATAGGTACATCACGGAGTGCCTGTAAGAGAGGAATTTTAACATATAAATTCTGTAGTTCCCCTAAAAGATTAAAGGCTGGCGGTTCAGGCGTTTTGATCAAGGCCAGGCGCTCAGGGAATGGTGTTGTTTCAGCAACATTGTTGGAGGATGATTGTACCTTTTCAGGTGCATCATGCTCCTGTGTTTCCTCTTTGTCAGGAGAGGTAACATCGGCTATGGTAGGCTCCACTACTCTCCTAGATTGAAGATGTATATCATTGCATTATGCATGGAGGAGGGAAAGTGTGGGCTGGTTATAAACATCAATGCACTGGACAACTTTATTATTCGGGTTGGGATTAGGTTGCACAGGTAGCTGGGGTCTTATTGTCTGGTTAATTGGAGGAGTACCTGCTGGCAAGGAGAGTGCTTGTGGGAGTTGAGGTAATTGGTTTTGAAAGGGGGCTTGTAGTCCTCTCCAATTTTGATTCCACTGATTTTGATATGGCTGTTGTTGTTGTGGAGGCCAAGGGGTCCATGTGGAGGGATCAACAAAGGGTGGGTTATTTTGTTGCATGGGTGGGTACGTTTGTTGCATGGATGGGTAGGTTTGTTGCATGGATGGGTAGTTCATTTGTTTAGCGTATTGCATCTGATTGAAAGGGGGGTAACTCATTTGATTATAAGCAAAATAATTATTCCAACGATTAAATGGCATGTTAGAGTTCATACCTTGTCCTCGCGGTTTCCATTGTCTCCTTTGAGTCATCAGATAGACAGCTTCAGCTTCTTCTTCCATTGGTTGCAATGCTGCCTTAATACCTGGTAAAGATGGACAATTTTGGGTATCATGGTCTTTGTCACAAATAGTGCAGATAGGTTTCCTGTCTAGTGGACATTCTCTTTTTGGGTGCTTTTCTCTGCATTGAGGACAAAATATAGACAAGGCTGCTTCTGCTTCTGCTTGCTTTTTCTTGATCTGCAGGGTATCCATCTGTGAGGCAAAAGAGCTCAACATATCGGTTTTAAAATCTTCAAGTAGATTACCTATCTTAGCTCTTGTTGCTCCTCCGCTGGCTGATTTTTGGACTCTAGAGAATGTAGTGTCCCTGCTATTCGATCTGTTTCTTGCAGCTCCCCTTGAACATATTTTGCATAAATTGACAATTTCATCATATGATTCCTTGGATATGTCCCCTTTTCCAAGCATGTTCAGCATATCCAGAGAGTCATCCCTTACCCCTTTTAATAAAATGGTTTTGAGAATGTCCTTACTTACATCAGGATGACTGGATCTTTGCAGATTGTATTGAAGCCTCTCTACAAAGTCTTTTAGATTCTCGTCTTCTTTCTGCATCATTTTAAATAGCTCCTCTTTTTTTTCTCTCGTTCTGCAGTAGTCTTGGTACTTGTTCAGAAATTTCTGCTTCATTTGGTCCCATGATGTGATTACGTGCTCTCCAAGGCTCATAAACCATCTGAGTGCATTCCCTTTTAGTGTTGCTGGAAATAACTTTAGTTTCTGAGCATTAGAGGTGTAATCATAACTTCTACACAATATATCAAACTCAAACAGAAATTCATCAGGATCCTCTGATGATAACCCATGAAAATTTGGCAATGCTGAGAGTGGAATATTTTTCATGGGAGCTGTTCCTTTAGGGAAATCACCAATAGGAAATCCTAATGTAGAAAAAGAATTTTCATCTTTTACCTCTCCTTCAGGATCTACCTGCTCTTGATGCAATCGCTCATTAAATTCATCCATATTTTCTTCTATCTGCTCCCTTCCTGCACTTGCTCTATCCTCAATGTCTCCTACTGGCTTTTGGACTGTCTTCGGACTCCAAACTTCTTTCCCTGTTCCAAAAATTGCTCGAAATGAAGGCTGGGAATCCCTTTGAAGCTTTGGTCGTTGAGCAATAGATTCAGACTTGGATGCAATGTCATCAATGAAAGTCTTTCTTCCTTCTTTTCCTTTTCCTTTTCCACCTGTAGGGTTAGTATCCTTGGGGTTTTTGGGGTCTTTCATGCATTCTTTTTATCTAAAGAAAATAAAATCACAAATGCTTCTGAAATCTATAGCTATCTTCCCCGGCAATGGCGCCAAAATGTTGGTCACTATAATTGCTTAATTAATTTTTTTAAACAACCAAGTGAAACATAAATTATCAACCCAGGGAAGTCTTTTGTTTCAAAGATAGCCACGCACTATATATGCTCAATTACAAAAGCACTTAGTGTTGTAGTAAAGAAATTTAAACTATCTATACTTGCTTGAATGAACTGAAGCTCTGAATTAAATCACAGGAAAGCAATCCCCCTATTGCAATTTAAAGTTCAATCTAAGAATCCTAGATTACATTAAAATAACACTGCAATGGGAAAGGACAACTATCTTGCAATCAGAGAACAAGACCCTTACTCTCAAACAGAGACTCAGTACTAACACTCTTTCATGAAAACAATAATGCAGAAAACAATTAACTCTATCTAAAAGAAAACAAAGCACTTAGTTCCTTTCTGTCTAAGCAGGAGCCTTGGGCCTTACTTCTATTTTAGCACGCTGTGAGTATTGAGGTCTACAGAGAACAGGGCAGTTTGATTCCTTTCTTTCTGAGCAGGGATATCTAGCCCAGTTTCTGGCTAACACAAGGAAAGTATACAATGAACATGATGTTTTGGTTCTTTCCTTTCTGAGTAGGAACCCTTAATCCAATCCCTGGCTAACACTCTTGCAGAGGTAAATGAAATATACAGAAGACAAGGTGTTATGATTCCTTCCTGGATGAGCAGGAACCCTTTAAGCAAATCTCTGGCTAGCACACGTGCAGAGGTAAAGGAAATCTACAGAAGACAAGGTGTTATGATTCCTTCCTGGTTGAGCAGGAACCCTTTAACCAAATCTCTGGCTAGCACACGTGTAGAGGTAAAGGAAATCTACAGAAGACAAGGTGTTGTAGCCCCTTTCTGTCTAAGCAGGGACACTTTAACCAAATCTCTACTAGCACACTTGCAGCATTACATGAATTCTACAGAGGATATGATGTCCCGATCCCCTTCTGTCTGAGCAGGGACCTTTAACCAATTCTCTGCTAGTCTCACCAAAATCATCACACAAGATTGCTGATAAAAAGAATTACAAATTCCATTCAATAACTAAGACAGAGTCAGTAGTGTTTCAGCAAAGCAAAAAAAATGTTTCAGCAAGCAACAGTTAAACAAATCATGAACAGAAATTATACAAACACACTTCTAACTAATGGGTGAATCTTGTGAAGAAGGTGGGCCCTCCCTTATCACAAGATTCCCCTAAACGAAAAGCTACAGGAGAATACTCAAAGCAATCTTATATTCATCTGTCGAAATATCACATTACAAACTGAAGGTACAGAATGTGTCCCGCTTCTCTCAAGTTCTTCAATACATCAAAACTTTCTCCCTCGAATGGTGATTTCCACTCAATTTAAAGAGGAAATCCCTTCGATATAATCATTACAAAGCATATCCGAATCCTATACTAAATTGGATCTTCTTTCTAAATCAGCATAGGATGTCCTATTCTCACGCAACCGAATGCTAATACAGGAACTGATCGAGGTATTGCTGTTATGGTTGGTGTAACAGCTTCTTCTCATTGTTGTTGATGCTGTTTCAACATCGCAATTCACGGGTTGTTCAACCTCATGAATTGCGCTCTGACTATGTCGGTTTTGACTGCTGACTGTAATGGTGTGTTTCATCATTCTGAGCTGTGTGCCAGCTCTGTGTTTCAGCATCTGCATCCTCGAACTGTGTAGCAGCTCCGTGTTTCGGCATATACGACCTCGGACTGTGTAGCAGCTCTGTGTTTCGGCATATGCAACTTCGGACTGTGTAGCAGCTCCGTGTTTCAGCATCAGTTCTGTGTTTCAGCAATAGGCCTTGAATGCTAATCTGCAGTTATGGACACTTATGCACTTCTAATCAATGGTTAAGTACAAATGAAATGTAAAATATTATGCAAAACAGATTAAGCATATAGTAATGAGAAAGGACGTTGTATACCTTGGAATGATCAGATGAAGTGATATTATGAGTCAAAATACAAGTGATGAAGGGTATAATAATGGCAAAAAGTATGGGAAAAAAGGTACAATATGTGGTCCTAACAGGGAATAAAAAAGAAGTTCGGTCCTTTTTAGGAAAGATAAATTTCCTTAAAATATTCATACCAAAATTTGTTGAAGTGATGAAAAATATTACTGATATGCTCAAAAAGGACAATGAGATCAACTGGACTTTTGAATCCAGAGATTCTTTTCAACATATTAAAAAGGCTCTAGGAGAATCCCCAGTATTGGTTAGCCCTGATTTTGATAAATTTTTTATAATCTTCTCTTTTTCTTATGAGAATAATATTGCAGATGTCTTATTACAAAAAAATGGTGATGGTCAGGAGCAACCTATAGCATTTTCTAGCAAGACATTAAGGGATGTTGAGTTGAAGTACAATATTATGGAGAAGCAGGTATATGCCCTAATTAAGGCTCTAAAGGATATCATAGATTATGTTATGCTTTCCAAAATCCTAGCATATGTTCCAAATAGTGTTGTTAAAGACATCCTTATCCAACCTGATAGTGAATAAAGAAGATGGAAATGGATAGCCAAAATCCAAGAATATGATGTGGAGGTTAAGACTACTAAGCTAGTAAACGGACAAGGTCTAGCAAGGTTGCTCACAAAGTCAAATTGCATGGTTCTAGGAGTGACTATGGTGTCTCAAACATCAATGGAAGTATAACCAGATATTGAGGACTCACAAGAGCCTCTGCTGCAAATAGATCCTATATTTTCACAATCATATTGGTATAAATATATAATGTTCTACCTACAAAATCTACAATGTGCAGCAGATTGGGATAAACCTAAAGTTAGATCCATAAAGATAAAAATTTTCAAGTATTGCATCATTGATGAACAACTATTTTGGAAGGAACCTGGTGGGATTTTGTTGAACTACAACACTGAGGAGCAAACACAAGACATTATTAATGAGTTTCACAAAGGAGTTTGTGGTGGCCATCATGCCTAGATTGATACAACCTATAAAATATTGAGGGATGGTTATTATTGGACCACTTTAATTTATGATGCTAATGCACTTGTTAGGGCATGTTTAGAATTTCAAATTTTTTCAATAAGACAAAAGTTACTTCCTTTGCCACTTAGGCCCATCAAAGTAGAAGCATATTTTCAGCAATGGGGGATAGATTTCATTGATGAGATCAATCCTAATTCTAGTGGAAAACATAAATGGATACTAAAAACAAATTATTACTTTAAAAATGGGTGGAGGTTGTTCCTACGAGGGCTACCACTAACTCAGTCACTATCAAAATCCTTGAAGAAAACATTCTAGCTGGATTTGGGTGCCCAAGGAAGATCGTTACTTATAATGCACATGCATTTAAGTTTGCTAGGATGTTGCAATTTTTTCAATATTACAATATTGAACTTTGGCTAGGATGTTGCAAGTTTGGCTATCTAGCCCAGGGTTTGCTTTCAGAGTGATTCTCTGTCAAGGTTAAGGTGCTCAGAGGGTGGCTTCGGCCTATGGTTGGGTGACAAGGGTATTTTCAATGGTAAAAAAAGAACACATATTTCATATTCTAACAGGTTATGGGCCCACACCTCCTTCATTCAGTCTAAATGATGGAAGGAAACATAGCCGCTAGGATATTGATCTCATTGAGGAACTGCCGCTAGGGTTACTAGCAGAAGCAACTTCCAAGACATTGCTGCTAGGGTTACTAGTAGGAGCAGTTGCAGAAACCCTAATCCTCTTGTTGAGGCACCTTAAGTGAATGTATTGACCTAATCTCTGGATAGATCAGTGTGTTCTAGCCTAGCGTATCTCCTGATACTCTCAACAAGCCAAGACGTGAAGTTTGAGTTTGTGGTCAAATCTAGGGTTTGACCAAATCAAAGCAGCCATGAATTATTCTATGAAGTCAAAGAACAAGTTATATGGAGCCTCTAACTTTAGAGCACAAGAGAGAAGGATTGACCTCATCCTTTCCAAGAGTAAAGTGTTGGATATCGTGAAAGGAAAGATCGTGAAACCAGAGTTTGAAGAAGGGAAAGAGAAGGAACCGCAGAATGTTGCAGCTATGGAGAAGTTCAAAGACGATGACATTAATGCTATGAGTGTCATAGTGGAATCCATAAAATACCACTTGATACCCTACTTCTCCCATCTTGACTCATCGAAGAAGATGTATGATGCCCTAACAAACCTCTTCTAAGTCAGAAACATTGGACAAACAATGCGTCTGAAGAATGAGCTCCGTGACATGAAGATGAATGATGATGATAGCATAACATCATACTTTGTGAGAATTTCTCAGTTAAGAGATCAACTACAAGCTATTGAAGAGATCATCTCAGAGAAGGAGTTGGTAAACATAGTACTCAATGGTCTTCCCAAGACGTGGGATGCATTTTCCGCAAGAATGAACACAAGAAAGGAGTATCCGACATTTGAAGAAATTTGGACTTGATGTGCTCAAGAAGAATCAAGGATCAGTGCAAAAGAGAAACCCCAAAAGAAGTACGATGATCAAGCCTTCACAACAAGATTCAAGAACTTCAGGAACAAAAGGAAGTTTGGTTCAAGGAGGAAGCCAAATCAAGAAAAATACATTTCAAAAGTACAATGCTTCAACTGTCGAAAGTATGGTCACTACAAGAATCATTGTCCCGAGCGAAAGAAAAGGAAGGAGAAACATGAAGCATCAATTGCCGAAGAAAAGGAACCTACAAAGAAGACTAAGCGGGATGGAAGAGACTTTTATTCTAAAGGTAACAAAACTCTTCTTATTCTTGTACATATCTTGTTTGCATCGTCTCTGTACATATCTTGTATATCTATCTCTTGGAAGATAATGTGTTCCAAGAAGAACTATAACTATGGAAGAACAACAAGATAAGAATGGATATCATTAGATAATACACATGAAAAGATGAAATACAAAACACGTGGAAGCTATTGCAAGATAAGCCGAATCAATCATGAAGATACTCAGAAGAAGCAAAGACAGAAAGAATTCAGCAATCAAGAGGAAATTGGAAAAAGACTTATAAAGTTTTTGTAGAAGACAATAAGACGGAAGCATGGACTCTGTTAGACAGCGAGAGCCAATTATATATTGTAGAAGACAATAAGGATGCAGATAGAAGCATGGACTCTATCATTTGGAAGGAGACTATTATATGCACTCATACATGAAGCAAGGATTAGGAGGGAGCTCATCCTATGATCCATTGAAGATGATGAAGTATATATCCATGATAGCAACCATGAAAGACAGTATGTGTTCAGTTCAACTGCAGAAGAAGACTTCTTCGAAGAGAGGCCTCTAAGTATCCCTGGTTTTCCACCCACATCCACGATCCTATGATGAAAGAAAGAAATGGAATCTACTCCATGGACCCAAGAGCTAAACATGAGGAAGAACATGAAGATTCCAAGAAATAAAGAGAAGCCAGAACAACCAATCATTGTATCAAGAATCACAAGATTGCTAGCCTGATATAACCTCAATAAAAGCAATCAAGCAGAGGAACTGGAAGTCGTGATGAAGAACAATGTATGGAACACTTATGAATGAAAACATTGCGATATCTAGAACTAGAGGTTCTCCCAGATGGAGGGAGAAGACTATGATGATTACTTGTTCCAGTAAACCAAACATATCTCTACATGAGTCATTATATCATCTGCAAAATCCATGAGTTGGAGTTCTACATCAAATGAATGCAAAGAATGTTCTCCAGAGAAATTGAATAAAGAGCGTATGAAGAGAAATCTAAAGACTTCGAGGCATACCAGAAAGAGACCCTTGTATGCAGATAGAAGAAGATAACTTGGTGAAGAACCTTGAGTGCACAATAGAAGCGTGGTGAAGATTCACTATAACATCAAGATGATTACTCAGTAGATCAGTTCTCATGATGACGAAAGAAGTGCCACATAGATATGTTCCAGTTTTCCAACAATGATATACTCTATTGCTCAGAGATACATGAAGCCTTCATAAAAAATCAATGTTCCAGACTAAAATACATTTGAAATCAAGCATTACATTATTCGTAATGAAGTCCAGAAAGAAGAAAGTGGTTCTGCAATACATATCTCCACAGATGAGCAGATAATCAAACATTTTGGTAAAGCTTCTATCCAATATGAAAGAGTTTGCGTACTCAAGCTATAGCTTGTGGAGACGACTTCCTTATTGAAAAAGGAAGAGATGACTCCTAGGTTGGGAGGGAGCACTAAAAATATTATTGAGGACATTCATTTTCAAGATTGAAAAATAGTCCATCTTGGAAATATGCTTTCCTATTCAGAAAGTGGATTGATATTTCTGACAGACAACGATTTCCCATTGTGGTTAACATGGGAAATGGTCCATATTGTTGATGTATCATAGACATCAACTTCCCATTGTGGTTAACATGGGGAGTGGTCTAGGGAAATATCTCTTCTTGAGGGTTACTCAAGAAGACTAGCCCGCCTCACCAGACATCGATTTCTCATTGTGGTTAAAATGAGGAATGGCCCATTTTGGAGGTTGATATAGGAAAATCTTTTCCTCTTGTGGTTAATAGAGGAAATGGTCTGGACAATCATTCCTTAGGGTTTATACATTCTCTCCAGGGTGCACTTTGATTAGTGTAGGAAGAATGGCCCAGGGTGGAGAATGGTCCAGGCTCAACAATCAGGGACGAGCATTCCTTAGGGTTTATACATTCTCTCCAAGGTGCACTTTGATTAGTGTAGGAAGAATGGCCCAAGGTGAGGAATGGTCCAGGTTCAGAAAACAAGACAATTATTCTTCCTTTCTTGAGAATAATAGTCCAGATATCTCATTGTTCTACTTTAAGGGAAGATATTCTTTCAGATCTCACAGATGTGAGTGAAAGATTGGCCCAGATGATTCAGTTTATATCATAACATTTTTTTTGTGCAGGTTAATATCAGATGATTGTTATGAAGACTATATGACAGTAGATGTATACTACTGTGGTGGATGTGTTCCATTGTTCATGACTATACGTTGTTGATCAAGTACTTGTGTGTTACTTAGTGTGGTAGTGTACCACTAGATTGTAGTTATGTACCACTATGGATAGACACAATTGTGTTCTATTTTGTTTCAATTGCCTTGAAGATTATCAACAGTATTGGAAATGATTATCAATTAGATGGATAATCAAAGGACAGAGATTTTCCCAGATGGAAAATGGTTCAGAGAAGAAGAATGGTTCTTGTATCACTATGTGGAGTGAGAATCATATCTGATTACTCAGATAGAGTATGGTTTCGAGAGATGATACAATTGATGGCACTGATGATGATGATGGTGCTCATGATCTAGTCATGATCTAGTCTATACAACTATGTTGATGCTACTGGGTGAATGGTATGTTTTTGTGCTCAAGACCATTACCTGTAATACCTCCCTAGCTAGGAGGGAGTGTTGATATTATGGTAGTTGAGGGAGGTATTTACCTCCACGTGTAAAACTGACGAGGATAGAATACTCTGGGAAGCAAGAAGAAACCCTAATGAGTTGGCTAATAACCCTAGAATACTTGTCGGCTCAAGAAGATAATTTATATTAGGTTATTAGCCTCCAAGAGAAGAATCTAGTTGGAAATAATAATATATATTGAATAGACAAATACCCATAATGAGAATTCGGCCCAAGCAGTTAGCCAGAATTACTATCAATACAAGAGGCCAGTTCTCATTTTGGCAGGCAGTCTTGGAATTGCAGTGCCCAGTCTTGTGCATAGGTTTGGAGGACAACTGTCGTTGCAGCTGCTGCAACTAGTAGTTATTCTTGGACTATCTCTTGGCTAGGTTTTGGAACATTTGATCATCTCTTGTTGGTGATCTATCCCTGGGGAAAGGTGTGCTACCCTTTGTTTGGATATCTAGCCTAGGGTTTGCTTTCGGAGTGATTCTCTGTCAAGGTTAATGTGCTTGGAGGGTGGCTTTGGCCTATGGTTGGGTGACAAGGGTATTTTCAATGGTAAAACGAGCACACATATTTCATATTCTAACAAAAACCAAATAAGGGAGAAAACAAGAAAAATTTCTTTATAAAATCTTGTAGACACCAACCTACTATTATAATGCTTGTAGGAACCCTACTAGAGACACCAATCTCCTTGATTGACCACCAAATAAAAAATAATGTTTTGTAGCCACCAACCTACAGGAGACCCCAATCCCCTTGACTGGTCACCAACTTAGTTCTTCCTATACGCACCAACCTACAGTTGTTATATTTGTAGGCACCAACCTGCAGGAGACACCAATATCCTTAGTTGAGCACCAAATCAACCTTGTATGTAAATAACAAATTACTGAAACATCAATCTCCTCAATTTAGTTACAATATCAGACTATCTCTTTCCTTTAAGTTTTCATCTCCACACATATTTTGAACTGTCTCTTCTGTCACAGTTCTCGATCTGCATAGTTTTGGAAGTTCCTTTATCCTTTCACCTCTCAATTGACCTTAGATGATTTCATCATCATCCTTTTATTCAATAGACATCCTCGAAGCTCCAAGCCTAATATATTCTCTTCCATGATCCTTACATTCACTCTTACTCTTCCATTCTTTACTTACACACATGATTCGAAATGATTCGAGCATATTTATTTATACATTGTTAGGATATTTAGACACTTAGGAGTTAGTTAAGATCTACTTGGTCTAATGTGTCATTAGGTAAAAGTGTGTTTCTTAGTGTGTTTCTTTAATATTCATTAGTATGCATTTGTAGTTAGGAAATCTAACGGTCACAATATGTTCCCGACGTAGAGTGATCTGACGATTCATACTCTCCTCGATATTAACGACCATTGATTCATGGATTAACAATTGATTGGTCCATAATCTCTATTTAAAGAGCATGGAGGTTCATTTGTTGATGATCGATTGCGAGAAATTTTCTTGTAAAATATCTTCGAAATCTTTTTCTTTTGCATTAATAAACTGCTCCAAGTGGTCGCGTTGGTTGGGGCCATGGATGTTTCCCCGCAGAGGTTTTACAACGTGAAAACATCGGTGTGTTGATATTTGATGTGGTTATGTGATTGGTTATGAAATTTTTTCATCCTTTGTTGGAATACCTGTGTTTTCAAACATAGTATCAGAGCCTGTTTGAAGACCCACTTCTGTTGTAGATCGAGATCATGAAGGCGAGTTTCCTCATATTCATTTTTTGTCATTTTCATACATTTCTGGGCTGAGAGGACTGTTCCATTACATTCGAAGCACTCGTTTCATTCATGAACACTTTTCGTTTCACTCGAAAAGGTTTCCGTTTTCCCAAGATACAACCATTGCAGTCAGATTCGGAGGTATAAAGCTTGAATACACTTTTTTAAAATTTTTTGCCGAGTAGTATTTTGGTTTTATTTTGGTTTTGAATTATTTATTTATAGGTTTCTACTCTTTTAGATCTGCGTATTCTCTTTTCCCCACACCCTGTGTGATCTCGGAAAATCAGAAACAGATAGGAAAAGGTGCATCTTCCGGGTAAGCTAATAGAGATCTAACCCTTGTTGTCATCGAGAAACATAATTTTTTTCTTGTGTGAAAAGAGTTTTTTTTAGCACGCTCTCCAAGGCCATATTCAACAACACCACCCCCAATCCTCCTTCTGAACATTACAATATGTTTTTCTAGACCATTTGGTTAAAATTTTCCTTATTAAGTAAGAGGTCTTGAGTTCAAGTTTCTCTTTTGTTACTTTTTTTGAAAAAGTGCATGCTAAAATTGTAAAGTGCATTTCGCTTCAAGTATAAAAGTGAATCACTATAAGTAGCTTTAATATTTTATTTTAGAGTTATTTATTTTGCATGAAGCTTTTATGTTATAAAGTAACTTCATTGTAAAAGTAATCCCCACTTCTCTTTATAAAAGTCGATCACTTCATAAAGCAACTTACACTATCACATGGTCATTTGGTTATCATTTATGCCTTTTTTTTAAAAGGGCACAACTCTCACATCCGAAGTCTGTTTTCAGTGCCGTTTATTTTAAAACCGCATAAATTTTTGAGCTCTTTCCATCCAGATCATCAGTTTCGGTTTTTAAATCCATATTATCTGCATATTTAATATGACTTCTACAAGTAATGTTTTTCTTACCAACACCAACTACTTCCAATGGAAATCTCATATGGAAGATTTATTAAGAAGTAAAGACTTGTACTGGATTACCTTGGGAAAGGAAAAAGAACCCACTGATGATGATAAGAAATCCAAATGGGCTAATAGGAGTGACGAATCACGTGGACTAATCAGAATGTCCATCTCTCTTGATTTAAGGTACCACCTTCAAGAAATTGATGACCCTGAAGAAGCTTGGGAAAGATTGAATCTGTGTTTGGTAAAATCAATATTATTCAAGCACAACAATTAGAAAATCAAGTACTGACCTTGAGTCCAAGTGATTTTTCTTGCCTTGGAGACTATCTATCTAAGTTTAAAACACTCAGAATTTTATGTGAAGAATGTAAGATAAAAATGGAGGAAGAGTGTTGCATCTATCTTATTCTTTCTAAAATAGGTAGTGCATATTCTGTGTCTGTATCTACCTTTTATTCCATGAGAGAGGCTCTAGGGAAAGCTTATCAAAAACCCACTCTTGAGTCCTTTTGTGCTACTTTGATTAGAGAGGAAGATAATCTTGTACAACTTGGAGTGATCAACACTACCGGTACCTCCAACAAAGCCTTAGTTTCCCAGCAGAAAGATAAACCCAAGTATCCCAAGAAGCAACATCCTCACTACAACAACAAGAAACATAAGGGTCCTAAACCCGCTCAGACAACTTCAACTCCTAATGGTGACAAATGAGAAAAATATAAAAATAAGAAGACTGAGAGACATTGCAACTTTTGTGATAAAGATGGTCATGATGAGTCTAAATGTTTCAAGAAGATGGCATCTTTAGAAGAAGCGATGAAGAAGCACAACATCAGTATCGATTCTACTTCTTCTTCTTCTTCTCATGGACATGCATTTTCCGCTTCTGGTTTCTCCTTCAACACAACTTCTAGTTTTTCTTCTTATGAGTAGCTTATTGATTCAGGAGAATCTTATCATATGGCTAAGGATAAAGCCATATTTTCTTCTCTAAATGAATGTAACACCAATAAAATATTTATTGGTGATGATATATCTCTTAGTGTTGCATGATCTGGAACAGTTCAAGTAGATAATGGTCATTTCAATGATGTATTATGTGTTCCAAGTCTTTCTTGTAACCTTCTATCAATATATCAAATCACTCATTCAGGTGAAGGTAAAACCGTAGAGTTTTTACCTCACCAAGTTGTAATCAAGGATCTAAAAGATCCTAAGCATGTTCTTGCAACTAGAATTGTTGATTATATTACCAAGTTGTACAATTTTGACAACTTTGGGTCATCATCTTTTTCATCAGTTTTTGTTGCTCATAGCGATGACTTGAGCAAACTTTGGCATGAGGGGTTTGGTCATCTAAACTATCGCTCATTGCAGCAATTATGTAATCAACAAATGGTGACTGGTCTTCCTCATGTTTCATGCAGAGGTGGTGTTTGTGCCAGTTGTGTTCTCGGAAAACATCATCGGGACAATTTTGACAAACATGCCTCTTGGCATGCTTCGAGCCCTTTGCAGCTTGTTCATAGTGATTTGTGTGGTCTATTTTATTCTCCTTCTTTTTCTGGGTGCAAGTGTTTCTTAACTTTCATTGATGATTTTTCCAGACGTACTTGGGTTTACTTCTTAAAACTTAAGAGCAAATTTTTTGACAAGTTTTTGGCCTACAAGGCCCTTGTAGAAAAGCAATCTGGACATGAAATTAAAAATTTAGGAACAAATAATGGAGACAAATATGTGAACAATAATTTTACAAGTTACTGCAGTACATAGGGCATCCAAATGCAACACATTGTTCCATATACACCACAACAAAATGGTGTTTCTGAGAGAAAGAACCGCACATTAAAAGAAATGGCTAATTGTATGATCCAATCTAAGGGATTAAGTCTAAAGTATTGGGCCGAAGCAATCAAATGTGAAAATTACATAGTCAATCGCACTCCCATAAAGTCTCTTAAAAATATAACACCAGAAGAAGCTTGGACTAAAATTAAACCAGATGTAAGTCACTTTCATGTATTTGGCAGTATAGCATGGGCTCACATTCCCAATGAGAAAAGGAAAGCATTGTAGCCTAAAAGTGAGAAGTGTATATTTTTTGGTTATTTTGAAGATGTCAAAGGTTATAGACTTCTTCAACCACATTGTAATGAAATTA
>CBVK0101537540.1:0-23615 GCA_900067695.1 Picea abies | reverse complement strand
ATATTTATTTCTAAGAAAATGAATCCATGTGTACCTTGAGAAATCATCTATGAATGAGACATAATACACAGACTTACCTAGTGATGGAACATGCACAGGTCCAAACACATCACTGTGTATCAATTCTAATATCCCCTTTTCTCTTGTAGCATCATATGGGAATCTTACTCGATTTTGTTTACCATATATGAAATGTTCACAGAAATCAAAATCCAAAGTGAAATTAGACATACCTTCAACCATGCCTTTACCATGTAGTGTTCGAAGGCCCTTTTCTCCAATATGCCCCAATCTTTGATGCCACAACATGGTCTTCTTTTCAGGGACGGTATTGGTCTTGTCTTCTTTATTTGTCTGCTAAGGACAACATAACTGTTACACCCATTAGTATAAGTTCTTCCCAACAACTTGTACAGAGTTCCACACCGAACTCTCTTCATCAACACCATTTCTCCTCATACCATCTTGCAAGTTCCCTTTCCCAATACAATATCCACTCCTATATCATCCAACTTGCTTACAGATATTAGGCTCCTAGCTAGTTTTAGAATGTGAAGAGCCCCAGGGAGAGTTCTAATCCTTCCATCTTTTAGCAGCAATTTAACCCTTCCACGTCCCATGATTTTTGTTGTCGAGACATCTCATAGCAATACATCACCACCATCGTATTTTTCATATTTAGAGAACCACTCCCTTTGAGGATTCATATGGTATGATGCACCTGATTCAATCAACCATACATCACAGTCTACATGTTTACCCGTCGATGCCAGGTAAACATAACCTCCTTCTTCAGTGGAGGTTTTCGCCTATGTGGAAGAGGTACTATCAGATCCCTTTGGTTTTTCAACCTTCTTAGACTTGCAATCTTTCTTATAATTCCCTGTTTTACCACACTTCCATCATTTCCTCGAAGATTTTCCTGGAGACTTAGATCTACCTGTATATTTAGATCTACCCTCGAAGTCTTACTAGGATTCCTGTCTTGGGTACGACCTCTTACAAATAAAGCATATGTGCTATGACTATCCATGATTTTCTGCCTGATCTCTCCAGATAACAAGGATGAAACTACATCCTCATACTTCAATGTAGATTGAGTGGTACTACCAATTGCTACAAGAAGATTATCCCAAGAGTTTGACAAAGAACATAACAATGTAATACACTTATCTTCTTTGACAATCGTAATATTAAGAGAGACAAGTTGACTTACCAGAGTATTAAAAGCATTTAGATGTTCTGTCACAGAATCTCCATCTTCCATCCTAAGATGATACAACTTCTTTCAAAGAAACAACTTGTTTACTAGGGACTTTGATTGATATAAATTCCCTAACTTATTCCATAGTTTCTTGGTTGTAGATTCTCCCAAGACATTCAACAACACTGAATCTACTAGGAAAAGTCGAATAGTACTCCTTTCTCTTCTGTCCAACTTCTCCTAATCTTCCTTTGACATACCAGTAGGTGGTGTACTAGTAGTTTGTGTACTAGTAGGTGGTGTACTAGTAGTTTGTGTACGAGTTTGTATCAGAGTACTAGTTTGTGTACTAGTAGGTGGTGTACTAGTAGTTTGTGTACTAGTTTGTGTACCAGTAGGTGGTGTACTAGTTTGTATCAGAGTTTCATGGTTTCACGAGATGGAATGATCAAGGAGTAATTCATTATATCTCATGAAATGTGAAATCACGATGAGATCGTGGCCGTTAATCAAAGGAAAGAGATGCATTGTTGGATAAGCTTCTCATGATTTCGCGAGTCGAGAAAGTAAGAGGGAAGAGTTTTGAATATTTGCGAAGCGCGATGTCCCAAATTACCGATGTCGTTTGGGCCTTCCGATCAAAGGGGACACGTGTCACCTGATCCGAGCATCATGATTTCGTGACTCGGGGTTTTAAGCACGAAGCACATCATGAGTTCGCAAAACACAAAATCATGACATGCCTAAGATTTAGGCCCATGATCATAGCCTAGAGTCATATGGAAAGAGCGACCAAAGAAAGGTAAGCACTTGGATGAATGATGGGTGGTTGAGGCCGTTCGAGGAACTGTTTGTGGCCGTCGGATTCGAGGTAGATCCAACCATTGATCTCGAAGGTCATTTCACAATTTCGAACATCGTGATGTTGGGATCAAGTTGGAGTGAAAACTCCAGAAAGGAAAAGTATCGACAGCACCTCTGGATGAGAGCTTCAGGTCGTGGCCCAAGGTCACATGCAAGATTGGAATGATAGAGGGGAGTTGCGCCAAAAGACCGAGAGCGCCTGTGTTAAATGAAAAATAAAAGAAGCATGGCATCAGGTTCCAAGATCATTTTGAAGAAGTCATGGGCATCGCTTAGAGAATTCATGGATGTCAAGGTTCATCCTGATCCTGATGAAAGTAGTTAATGAAAATGGGGGTTGTAGTTGAAACCTCGTATCACCCATTAATGGAAAGCATGGAAGAATGGTCAGGGTGACAGGATGACAACCTAGAGCTCCTATGTATATGTATTTTCCTGCAAAGCCCATATTGTCTTAAATTTGCGTCTAACAAAGGAAACCTGTGTAGTCTGACAGAAGAAGGAGGAAACACAAAGCTTTGAAGATAGTGGTCATATTGTGTTTTTGGGGGGGTTCGTTAGTAGTTATGAGTATATATACTCAATTTTTATATTTTGTAAGGGTTGTTGATGGTAGAGCAAAGCTCCTGTATTGTAAAGTGTTAATGAAGCTTCTCGGTTTTTTTTGTTATGTATCTATATTTGAGACTTATTGTTTAATCTAATTCATGTTTATTACTTGTCAAGAAGAACAATTAGAGATATCATCTACAATAAATCCTATCAAAGAACTAGAAAATTATATTTCATCAGAAGAATCTATAATCTATAGACAAGACAATATGTGTGAAGAAGAAGGAATATTTGGAGGTTGAAATAGGGAAGAAAAAATAAGAACATGAGGAGGAACATAAGGTGTAGGAACATAAAATGTCGAAGATGAGTTTGGGTTTCCCATGTTGGATCCAACAATAGTAGTTGAAATGAAAAATATTCCACTATCATCATTACCTAACTTCCATGGTATGGTAACTAAGGATCCTAGAAATTTTGTTTTTAAATTTGATGTATTATGTCGTTGTTATGACTACTCTAATGATGCACAAAAACTGAAGGATATGCATCTTTGTGTTGGTTCATGGGTTCAAGAACTAACTCTATAAAAAATTGGGATGAAATGCGTAAAATGTTTCTTTCAAAGTATCAAGACTATTTTGCAAATAAATATTTGAGAGAGGAAATGTTTAAAATGGCACAAAAGGAGGATGAAATACTTGAATATTATATGGAAAGATTCCATTATAATGTAAGAAGAGCCAATAAACATCAATTAGATTTAGAGACTCTTAAGATTGTTTTTCTTCGTGGAATCGAGAATGAATGGGTAAATGTACTTAATATTATGGGTAAAATAGATGTATCTCAACCTACTTAATCATAAATATTTGATTTGTGCACACATATCTCTCATGGAAAGGCTAAAACTAGTAAGGGACCTAGAGATATCATTTATAGGGTTAATAGATCAACAACTATTGGGGTAAGTAGAGATGAAATTGGAAATTTATTGGATAATTTCAAATTTGATATTTAGTACTCTTAGTTCACAATTAGATACATTGAAAACTAAGTAAAAGAAAGAGGAAGTGAATGCAAATTTGTCTATTTTTTGTCCTAGATATAGAAAGAAACATTGTTTGAGAGAATGTCCTTTGAATAATATTGGATTTTGTGCTATTTGTACGGAGAAAGATGTAATGAAAATTTTGTGTTCTACACCTGAATGGTTAGCTACAACTAATGCATTTATTAGTTGTAGATATGGAGACATGACAATTTCACATGGTAATTTAGTTAAAAAAATTACTTTGCATCCACATGCAAAACATTTAATTGAATTAGAAAATACACGATGTATCGATGATGCAAATAATGATGAATAAATAGTACAACCAATCCTAACAATTGTCCAAGCTATGAATTTAAAAGAGGATATTTAAGAAAATCAAATCACTAATTTCATTACTAATTCTTATTATATCAATATCTTGGGGAATGTCTTCATTTGATCATATCTTGGAAAAATATTTTCAAGAAAATTGTATCGTAGATACTTTTTCATCAATATTAGATTCTATGTCTTTTATTAATTCAATATCAGTATCTTGTAGTACTTCTATTGAGATTAAGTAAGACAAAACATTAAATGGAAATTCTAAACTTGAAGAATCACAGAAAGAACAATTAATTCAAATACTACAAAAACATTCTAGTGCATTTGCATGGGAGTATACTAATATGTTTGGAATTCATCCCGAATCATGTTTACATCGCATTTATATTCAGGAAAATTCTAGACAAATTAGACAACCCCAAATACATAAGAATCCAGTTCTAAAAGAAATTGTAAAGGAAGAATTGCAAAAATTGCTAAATTTGTGAATTTCATATATTCTATTTCTGACAGTCAATGGGTTTCATCTTTAGTAATTGGTCCTAAAAATGGTAAATTGAATTTTTGAATATATTATTGTGAATTAAATAAAGCTACCTTAAAAGATCATTTCCCCCTTCCATTTATAGATCAAGTTTTAGATACCATAACCGTAAAAAAATATTTCTCTTTTCTTGATGGATTCAACGGTTATAATCAAATTCAAATCACTATGGAAGATAAAGATAAACCAAATTTACATGCCCATAGGGAACATATGCTTATAAAGTATTACCTTTTGGGTTATGCGATGCTTCTACTACTTTTCAACATGCGGTTTAGGTATCTTCTCCGACTTAATCCATGATTGTGTAGAGGTTTATATGGATGATTGTATGGTTTATGGTAATTCTTTTGAGGAATAATTAGAAAATATTGAAAACGTTTTTATCATATGTTAAGAAACCGATATTTCATTAATCGATGAAAAATGTCGTGTGTAGATTAATGAAGGAATTGTTTTTGGTCATTGTATATCATATGTAGGAATCAAGGTTGATCCAACAAAGGTAGAATTTATTTGTAAAATTATAGTACCAAAGACTCAAAATGATTTATATAGTTTCTTAGGACATGATGTAAGGTACCAGATCTATTATAATAGCCGAAAATAGAAATATTGCAGAAAATAACAATGGAACAACACAATAGATGAAACCACAACACCAGAATAATATCTTTATTGATAGGAAACAATGTTCACTTGCCTCTTCGAGGGGGAAACCTCTAGAAGAATAGGGGGAACCCTCTAGTGGAATATGGGGACACCCACATATTCCAACTGGCTCAAAACAATGTTATGGAAATTTACTATTTTTAGCAGTTGTTTGGTTCCTAAACTTTCGGGACCATTTTAACGGCCTAAATTAAGTTTTTTTGGGATTCAGCACCTCAATAATGGACAAAGGATCTGATTAATCCCCAAAAATGAATCTCCTCAATAATACCTTTCCAACGAGTTATCATGTGCCCCAAATGGAGATCGTATGCCAAAGTTATGCCCCCGGGAAGTTGATACACCAAACTACCCGAGTCCACAAAACTGCTGGTTTTTCATCTTCGAGGGTTAGGGTTTTGGATTTTATTTATGTTCAAAATTCATTTAGAGCCTCCTTTTAATCCATATTCTTGCTATTGTGAGTGGTTGTCACATCTCTTCTTAGAGATAATCTGCCACCATTCTAGCGAGTCTTTCACTCTGTATTTCTACAGTTTTGTACATTTCACTCATTAATAGAAATTGTGTACTACTGTATCTCTTTTTTTATGGTTGCATATCTGATATATTTCTGTTATATTATTGTATATATGAGATATCTTTGTACATTTCTTTATTATATCTCTGCTCTCTTTTTGTTCCTCTCATAAATCTGGATCAATGCTATTAGAGTAGGCTGCTCTTGATAGTTTTCTAGTGCATGTCACTGATGAGGTTCGAGTATAGAAAGTTGGGTATCGATCTTGTCTCTCTTCAGGACAATCGCTCTCACATGCCCAAGAAACCCTCCATGGCAGAAGAAAATAAACACGACAAAGAAGAAGATTCTATCAATTGGTTGCTTGAGCGAGCTCTTACGCGACAGAGGGATGAAATGATGGAGAATTTTTCCCACATCCTTCAATGCTTTCCGATAATAGTAGGTGCATCCTCATCAAGTGACCACTTTGGAACAACCTCTCCTTTCAAGGTACAAGTTAATTTTGATATCCCCATATTTGAAGGTCAAATAGATGCAGATGCTCTAGACATATGGTTAAATCTGCTATAAGGTTATTTCTTTGTTCATAATTTTTCCGATAGGGAAAATATCACTTTCACACTCCTTAAGGCTCTCCCCCATGTCAAACATTCGTGGGAAAATTACAAAAGAGTTCCACAGAGGAGTCTAGAATATATGGGGTCGATCCCACTTGGGTTTTTTTGTGTGGATGCGGTGAAGGAACAATATTATCCTTTTGGAAACTATGAAGACCAGTACATGAGATGGACCACATTGCGTCAAGAGAGGGGCCAAGCAGTGTCAGAGTTCACCAATACCTTCCATACCTTGCACACCAATATGGTTATCAAATACTCTGAGTGACATTTGGTTCTCAAATACCATGGGGCTCTACACATATACATGCAAACTGAAATGGATTTTATGGACATCTCATCACTAGGTGCTTCTTATCGATATG
Organism: Picea abies; assembly: GCA_900067695.1. NCBI lineage: Eukaryota > Viridiplantae > Streptophyta > Pinopsida > Pinales > Pinaceae > Picea > Picea abies. The sequence continues at coordinate 16,893 of CBVK0101537540.1, read as the reverse complement.
ATGTTAAAATTGAGCATAAATTTAAGCACCAGAACAAGAAGGAGTTAGGGTCTACAAATATGTAACAACCAAAGTATGGTAAATATGGCCCTAACAACCATCCTTCAGAAAACTAGTCCAATCCACAAGAAAAGAAGGGTAAGGAAAATATAAATAAGAACATTGGAAAATGTTGTGATTTCCACAAAATACCCTGGCACAACACCGATGAATTTCACTCAAAACAATCATTGGTGGTTGAGATCAAAGACAAGGAGTTGAACCCTGATTCAAAAAATATTGGCAGAATACAGATCATCGACGCAGACCCCACTTCTACTGTCACGACTGCAACAATTCAACCAGAAGAATCAACAGATCTTGAAGAGGGGGAGCACCTCTTTCATTCACATATGTGGGTGAAGGGGACCCTGTGTATTTCATTGTTGATAGAAGAAGTCATAAGAACCTCATCCTAGCAGAGGTCATCAATCAGTTGGGATTGTCGACAACACCACACCCACAATCATATAACATTGGGTGGCTTCGCTAAGGACAAGACCTCTTTGTAAGCCAGCAGTGTCGATTGTCATACGACATCCAACCCTTCAAGGATGAGGTATTATGTGGTGTTTCCCCATTGGATGTATTTGATGTTCTTTTGGGAAAGACATATATGTGGAATCGCCATGCTATTTATAAGTCTCGACCCCATAGTGTCATTGTTACTCTAGGGGGTCATCGCCACAAGATACCGGAGGTAGTTCCAATTACTGTCCCACCTAAATAGTGCCGCAAGGTAGTATCTTATACTAAAAAATTTAGCTTCTTCATAGTCTTTTCAAAAGGTGAACAGAGGAACACCATAACCACCACAGCCTTAGTCCAAGCACCTTCTGTCTAATAGAAGCTGGTTGAAAAGATTGAATAAAAACACAAGGATTCCTTCTTCACATAGTCATCTCATGTAGCCAGACTAGTTAAAAAGTTCCAACCCTTCCAACCATAGGTTCATTACAGCCTTCAACAAGCTAAGAAACAAAACTTCTCTAGCAAGGCAAGCAACTCATCAAGATGCAGATTCAACAAACACTTTTCCCTCTCCCCCGTGAACTAAACGCAATGGAGACCAGTTATTCCTAAGGAGGGAGGATTGATCTAGGTGGATATCGGTGGCCACCCACCTATTCCAACCGGCTCAAAATAGTCTTATGGAAATTTTCTATTTTTAGCAGTTTTTCGGTTCCTAAACTTCTGGGGCCATTTTGAGGGCCTAAATGAAGTTCTTTTTGGATAGATCACCTCAATGATAGTTGAAGTCTCTGATTGAGGCCCCAAAATGAATCTCATCGACACTACATTTCCAACGAGCTATTGTGAGCCCCAAACAAAGATCGTATGCCAAAGCTATGCCCCCAGGTAGTCGATACACCAAATTACCCAAAATGGGGTCCACAAAACTGTTGGAACATCAAATCCAAATTACAATCAATTATATTTTAAACAATAATTTAAATAAATGAATTCTATAATTTTAATATAGACAATATGTACATGCATATATGGTTGGACTTCTTCTTTTGAAAATCTCTATTTACATTATCATTGTTTCTTTCTTCAATATTTTCATGTTCTTGTTTATTTCTCCAATAATGCTCTTTCCTTTGTTCGTTATGGAGAGTTTTGTCTTGAGTGCGATCAAATTTTCTCTTGTGCAAACTTTTGTTTCCATGAGTATAATTATCTGAAAAAGTATTTTAAAAAATCAACATTTCATAATAGTCTCATAAAAACTTCATTGTCACAAAAAATATTATAAAACAATATCAAGAATTTTATGTTCAACAAAGCCTTCACCTTGAAAAAATGTTCAACAAAGACTTCAATATATAATTTTTTTTTGCATTCAAAACATCAACCACCTTGTTCAAAACAACGAAAAAAATGATTCAATCTTTTGCTCAGGGGCTCCACATATGAAAAACCATGAAACAAGCGAGTGAATTGTGTTAAATTGGTTCGGCCGAAAGCGTATTTATAAGATTTGGCGCGAACTGAAACGAAATGACGTGTCCCTTCATTTTTTTTCTGACCAACGGTATTCTCTGACCCACCTTTCGGCTGAAAGAATAATGTTCGGCCGAAAAACGAGAAATCCATCTATTTTCTACGGATTTCGTTAGAAAATTATCTTTCGGCCAAAAAAAATACTTTTCGACCGAATATTACAAGGATTTTCATCTTCCGGAGTTAGGGTTTTAGATTTTCTTTATCTTAAAAAGGTCTTTAGAGCCTCATTGTAATCCATCTTCTTATGAATGTGAGTAGTCATCACATCTCTTCTCAAAGATAAGTTGCCACCATTTTAGTGATTCTTTCACTCTGTATTTCTACAATTTTGTTCATTTCACTCATTAATATAAATTGTGTATTATTGTATCTCTGTGTTTATGGTTGCATCTCTGATATATTTATGTTATATTATAGGATATTTGAGGTATCTCTACACATTTCTTTATTATATCTTCAGTCTCATTTTGTTCCACTCATAAATCCGGATCACAAGGTTAAAGATTGAGTATTATAAGATCTCATCTTCTATCAGAAGACCATTAAAGTGATCCAATAGTTGTGTGTCCTCCAAACATACATGCAAAAATACGAGAATCTCACACCTGGCAACCTACAAAACCTATGCCCTAGATTTCCTTCATAAAACCCCCATTGAACCCTTGCATCCCATATTGATGAATTTCAAATTTTCATAACCCTTTTATCTATAGATGCAAAAAGAATAATCCACCTTGAACACTAATTGCAAAAGTTCACCTTTTGAAGATACTTCACATCTTAACCAATGAAATTGGGAACCATGTACTAATAAATGGTATGAAATGGAGATGCAACCATGGGACATTCATGTAGTTTAGAAATTTAATATTTTTCTAATGGTAAAATATTAGAGGAAATTTAGTCTCATCATAGACATGAAATCATATTTGAAAAACATAAAATATTATCTTAAAAATGTCTATATATTTGGTTTTCAAACTCTAATTAATTATGTGTTTTGTTAATATACTTAACATTCTATATAAACTACTTAAATATTAATTAGGTGTCAAATTTGGTTTTCTCAAACCATATTATCCATTTTAATTTTACTAGAAATTGTTGGATATGCAGATTTGAGTGGTATTTTTCTTGCTATTCAATGTTGTACATATGCTTAACAAAACAATTATGTTTTAATAATATATAAATTACTTTTATCACACATGTGATTGGTTGAGCTCTTGGGATCTCTAACAGAACTCTACTTTTCAATCTTAGGTTATACCTAAGTTTTGAGTTTTAATTACCAAACATGCACAGAATGCAATTGTTTTTCAAACATAGATAACCTAAGTTTGTAGTTTTAATCTTAGATGACAATGACATCTATTCATTAAGGTCATTAAATTCATGCTAGTGGAATAAATACATGTGAAGTGCAATTATTTTTTCATAATATTTTTTTATCAATCTTGTAACTTATTTTTTTTAACGATCCAATAACTAAATTTGTAAGGAAATTTACACTTATCACCATTCCACTACACAATCTTTGTTATCTATTCTCTCATAGCCTCTTTTTTCCATCTCCACCTTGGTAGACCATCCATGAATGAAGTTCCATTGTTGCCTTCTCCCTCTCCCACTAGTTCATCTCTTTAACAATGATCTGAATGCAAATTGGAGTTGGATGCATCCATAGTGAATGCAAATCCAGAGCTTAACCACTCCAATGACATATATGAGTATACCATATTAAGTGGATTAAAGGTAACGATATATACATTAAATTTTTGGTCCCAACTTTTTGTAAACTCAACTATCACAGTGGTTATGATTATGTCAAAAATGATCACCAACCATTGATATATTTCTTCCTTATTATTTTTTTAGTTTATTAGTAGTTCCAATAATCTACACTATTTCTTTTTTATCCCAATTCATCAAAATTGATTTTAAAAAGTATGTGCACATAACAATTTGAAATTAGTGATTTTGTTGTAGATTATGTGAGAAATAATGACTTGTAGAAAAAAAATTAATAATTACAAAATATACACAAATACCATCCTATTTTATAATATGAGGAAATAATTGCATAAGAAAAAAATCATTAATTTTATCCTTTTTTTTTACATAATTGTTATATTTTTCATAAATAATTTAACATACAACATTAAGGTCAAACCTATATAGACATAATTTAATTTTATTGACTATTCATTTTATAGAATAAATGATAATTGGTTGATGATTTAGTTAAGAGAAATTTGTTGCCTTGTATTATCACAAAAGACTCCCATTATTTGTTGGTTTTAGTCTAATTTTTATTGCTATTATGAAGATAGTTTAAGTAATTTTGATAAGTAATGCCACATTATTTCCCCTGTAACACTAGTTTTAGAAACATAGACTAATACAATTTTGATAATACATATTCAAAATATTGACATACAATGTTGTAATTCAAATTTATACATGAATTTAAATAAATAAACAAAACAAAAAACACTTGTTTATATATAAAAATTTTGTTTTCAAAACATAATTATTTAATACAAATAATCATTACATACATTTCACATTCATAACTTTTTTATTTTTTAAATAATACAATAAATAATAATATCACCATATATTTTGAATGATTCACTTATTCTTTCCAATAAAATTCAATTTGAGGCTTATAATTTTATTTTTTTTGACAACGCAATATAAAGTATTTATATCGCTTTATTTTCAATGATTTCCCAAATGTTTCCATGAAAATTCAAAATCCCATCATCATCTCTGCTTCTACATGTACAAGGGTTTTCCCGTGGACCAGACGATGAAGTAAAAGCTCCCTTTTCATCACATTGAAAATCCTTAGCAGGATTCCTCGAGTACACTCGGGATTAGAACTTGTTACGATTTGCCAATAGGATCATTCACAGGATGGATCGCATGGACATGTGCGCACCCAAAAAGGGGCCACGTCATCACGACACTAACAAAGGGCTTTAGAATGAAAGTATTTCAAAAATTGATTAGGCCCTGGAGGTGATGCGAGAGGCTATTATTATTTTGAATGATAACAAATTATTTTAAAAATATTTTAATTTATAATATATTTATAAATATCTTAATTTATAATATATTTGTTTTTTAATAATTAATTATTTGTTTGTTCATATGTTTAAAATTTTATTTAAATTATTAAATCTTTATAATTAATGAAGTACTGGTTTTATAGAAAATGTAATATTGTTAAGTGTATCATTTTCAATTTCTCTTTATTTACAAAATAAATATAAAAATGTATCCAAAAATTGAATTGAATGTTTCAGTTTTATTTTTTTTTAAATATATCATAAATATCACATTTTTAATTTCTTCTGATTTAAAAAATAAATATGAAAATTCATGTCAAAGTCATGAAAAATTTTAATATTAAATAAAAGTTATATATATATTTTTTAGATACAAATTTTATTTTTAAAATATAATTATTTAGTATAAATAATGATTACATTCAATTCACATTTATTATTTTTCATTTTTTTAAATAATGTAGTATAAAAAGTTATGATATCTCCTATTTTAAGGATTTTTCTAATTTTCCTTTGAAAATTCAATTTCACATTTTTCTTTTTAGATAATGTAGTTTAAGTAGTATTTTTATGATCTTATTTTCCATAATCTATTTGATTTTATTATTTTCAATAATTTTTTTTTTTTTTTATAAAAATCAAAATTTCTAAAATTATATAATTCATTTTTAAGTTAATATTTTATTAACATTTTTAAATAATTATATAATTTTATTTTTAAGAATTTCTCATCTTTTCATAACAAAATATAAAGAGTAATTATATTTTACTCACCTTTTGATGAAAATTAAAAACCATGATTTAATTTAAATTTTAAAACTTTTATTACTTTTTAGTATAAATATTTTAAATTTTAAATTTATAATAGTTATGAATATGTGTTTTTTTTTAAGAGGTTACAAATTTAAATTTAAAAAAAGTAAGGTATGTTGGTAGAGGAATCCCTTATCCCACAAACAAAAAAATCTCATACACCAATTTAATATCTAACTTAACAATAATTTTAAAATTAAATTATTATTATTATAGAAAAAATTTGATAACTTTACCCATTAAATAACTTAACATCTTAATATCACAAATCTCAAAAATTGAATAGATTTTTGAATAGCTTCACATCTGGATGTCACATAGCTCAACTTTAACAATGGGTGGTACGATCACATTGGAATATTATTTATGGCAAGCTTATATTCATATTCATGTTATATGATATTAAGACTTTGATTATCATAAACTCTTATTAATTTCATAATCAATTTGGATCCACCTTAATAATCAGATTCAGTTAATTTTTATTATATCAAACATTCCAAACATATACACAAATCTTTGGTACCATAAGTTAGAAATTGGCTTTAACCAACGTTCTTTATTTATATATAAATATATGATCTACAAAGATTATTATGAACTGTTACAGCGGTGGTAGGGAAGTACAAAATATATAGAGAGAAAAACAGATACCCGTAGCAAATACTGAGCACGGCCTATAGGCATACGCTTACAAGGTATCACAAACAGTACGCGCAAAGGACAGCATGTTCCTTGCGTTGTCATAAAGTATGTGGTAGTTCTGTTGTTGAATATTACCAAAAATGGACATCGAACTACTCGGTAGCATTGCAAGGCAGAATATGCCACTGTTATCAACGAATATGTAGTTCTCTTTGGGTAAATGGTAGTCTGCTCCCTTGAAGTGGAAAGTGATAGTGGGAAATTTTGGAGTTGAAGAGCCAGAATGTAGTTTAAAACAAAGGTCCAGTCCGATGTTCGACCCACTGACCTGCGGGAGATTAATCAACGACTTCACCGCTTTCTTGACAGCATCATATCCAGGCTGTTTCAGATATGTTACAGTTGTTCCAGAGTCTATGATAAATCCACCAGTGCCATCGGATTTAAGATCAAAAGTACCAGAAGGGATATCTAATAATTGACGGCCAACGCTGATTCCCTCCAACGAAAGATAATAGAAAGTTGGCCGCGATCTGCTTTGAAGAATAGGAGTGGAACTGACCCTCTTGGCATTCAAACGAGTAGTCTGGCCTATAAACAAAGGACTGGTTTTGGAAGGAGAATCAGTAATAGAGACGAGACAGTAAGAAAACTTCTTACCCACCGACGATCCAAGCTGTGAGATGAACGACAAAGGACCCCGGCCGAAGCCTACTAATCCACCTCCTTTGTCCAAGCCAACTCCACCATTATTGTTCCCGCAACCAAACGCAATACGGGGAAGCGATTGAGAAGAAAGGGTAAAGCTCTCGTAGGACAGGGTCCCCTTGGTGAAGGAGGAGTCACCATAAGTATACACGTATTTGCAATTTGCACTAATGCAAGAAAACAGAGGAAGAGCTTCGCACAAAGAGCTTTTGCAGGGGACCTTGCTGTAAGACGAGGACTGGGAGGGATTATAGATTGGAGTTGGCTGCTTATAGCAATTACTGCAGGGCTTGCACTGCGTCCATGTTAGGTCACTGCCAGTGTCCAAGATCGCAGAAAAGGATAAAGATGGTGTACCAATCGCCATCTTCATGAGAAATTCCCCACGTACTGCATTTACTGGAGCCTCGACTTCTTTCACGTTGTCAACAGACTTTTGCAGTTTTTCTAGTCTGTCATGACTGCGTTTGATTGCTCGTTTCAAACGCTCAGTGGATGTAATATTACCTGGAGAGAATGGAGAGAGCGGTGAATCTGTATGAACAAGGTCTATTCTCAATCCAATAAGGGGTTTCTCAGCACCAACTATTTCATGTACTGGAAAGTCAGTGACATGCCTGCATTGCATCAAACGCAATAAGGAGAGCAACAACGTCAAAGTAACAAGCAGGCATTTGCACGCACCCGGAGATCTAACTGATGATTTTCCAGCCATATCTCGTCGACAGCTCCCTAGATATATTTCCTGAGGCCAGGAAGAATAACTAAAAAGAGGATGAAGGGAGGATTATGTTGTAATCCGGGGGATTCATGGTATTTATTGACGACAAGTCCCTTTCTTCGTCTTCGTCGTAGGGATTCCTGCTGTCATATTAAAGCTTGGTTTGTTAGTCCGTGTTAAATGAATAGGTTTAGTGAAAAAGTTGGTATTCCATCGATAGAGGATCCCACCGACCTGGGTTCACAACAGAACCCGACTTCTGTTGCACCTTGCAAGTATGATTTCCGAATTGATGATTCGATTGGTGGGGCTGTGTACACATGCAGTTTAAAAGAATCTTGGCAATGATTTTAGGCATGTTTTCTCCTTCCGCTCGGGCCGCAGTACTTGCACTTCCCTTATCAGATTCTACCGATAAATTTAGAATAGGATGAAAGGGCGCGCTAGTAGATGAGTATAAGACTAACATCCAATGGTCTTTGCTTTCCCCCATAATCAGCGTAGTTGCGTTGAAATTAGTACGCAGCATACCCCGAAGGTTGGAATTCCAAATCCATCTCACCCGTCAAATTTGACGTTTATAACCAGATTATAAAACGTTTTACAGATTTTAAAGCTGTTGAATGAAGGTTACAATGAAGTGTTTATCGTATTTGACGGCTAAATTGTCTCTTGATGGTCAAGTTACCCGTCAAATTCTAGCACTGCCTAAGTAGAGAAAGTCAATGCTGAAGAGATCACTATAGAATATTTTTTAATTTTTTTAATAAGTATATTATTTTATAAGTAGCATTATAATGGTATGTTAATCATTTTAATGTATAAAGGAGAATAAGAAAGTGAATTTTTGCAAAGTATTTAGGTCAAAGTATGATTGATAGGTATTAGTTAGCAAATATTTGACATGATTTTATTTCATATATAGAAGTATGGACTAAGTTGAACATTTCATGTATAGAAGTATGATTACAAGATAGAAGAATTTAAAAGTTAAGCGACAAAGAACATATGTCTGTCTCTTGTTTTTTTCGTAGTGAGACATAAGCAATATACTTCTTTTTTTTCATATCGTTTGAAGGAGAATGATGGTATTATTCGCATTCCTTCTATAGTAGTAGTGCATGACATTTCCGTGAAGGTCAAACCTTGACGTTCAATGTTACCAATGTCAATGGTAGACCTTGTTAAGGTCATTCCTTGAGATTTATGTATAGTCAATGTCCAAGCCATCTTAAGGGGGATTTGTTTCTTGTTACTTTGTTGTATGGGTGGAATTAGTACATGCTTTGGTTGGCTTTGGTCCTTAAAAGGGCCAATGTATTTATCAAATGCCACAACAACATATGTTGGCGCATTTGGAGGGTTACTTCCTGATGCATATACAATTTGCATGACTACTCCGAGAGCACCATTGACTAATCCTGCTTGGACCCATAAATTGCATGATAGCATAACTCGTTGGCCTATACATAGCAAGACATGTTTTTCTAGTGGGTCATCATCATGTTGGTGTTCTTCTGAAGCACCAAGTAATTCTGCGACACTTTGTGCGATTGACATATTCAAGGATTGAAGCATGAAATTTTTGTGGTTTTCCATAGGAATGTTTGTTGCAAAGAGGTGGATTGAAGTGTCAAAACTTTGACGTTCTTCAATGGATAAGAACTGTTAGTCCTAGACTTAAGGAGGTTCCAATCATCAATTGTTGGTGTAGCATTGTGAATGTTGGTTAAAAACTGGTGGAATCAAGACTGACTCCTGGAGATGCCTTGTTGAAAAAACATTTTTTCTAACTTGATTACAGTGGTAAAGGTTGTCTATAAGCTCCTCCCTCGAGGTGTTCTTGCATAAAGAGGTTTGTCCATTATTGGTGGTAGTTAACCCAAGTCACCCACAAGCATTATTGAGTGGTAACTGAATGAGCAGTTGTTTCTTTATGGAAATGTCTGATGCAAATGACTCTCAATCTGCACAAAATGTCTAGATCCTATGAAGTTCATCTCATCAATTAGAATGTACTGAATATGTTTCATCTATTCTTGGAACACTGTAAGGGACTAACCATGTAAAGGATTCATGTCCTTGATAGTAATCCTATGCCCTGCATGTATAGTGGTTGCATGTATGTTAAATGTTGCAATTCCAGTAGTGACAAGAAGCAACATTGGGCTATGGCCAAATGTTGCTTGAGAAGATAGTGCTTCTTTGATGCAGCGTATCAGGTAGGATTACCCTTGCTTGTAGCTCCTTGGATGATCATCTTCAATGGCTCTTTTGGTTCTCTTTCTTGTAAATGTTGTAGGATTATATCAAATGCACATTTTTGATGTGTAGAAAATGTATTTCTAGAAGGACATAGGAGACTAAATTCTTATATTACTTTTTCATTCCTTCGATTGTAGTTGATGAAGTTTGGTGCAATGTCCAATGTATCTTGGGATACTTTGAGTTGATCCCATGGGTGGGAAGTGTTAATCCCTTGGAGTTCCAACATATCAAGAGAAGTGAAGTTGATATTTCCTGTAGGGGCCAATCTCAATAAAGAATGTCATTCATTCATCTCCATGATTGGTTATATGTCAATATGGTTATCCCCATCTTCAGATGTTTTCTCATTAGGAGTGAGCACATGGATGCTAGGCCTTCGTCGACCCATAACAAGTTTGCTCGAAGCTCAAGCATATGTAAGGGTCACATGAATACATAGTTTGTCTGTGTTTCCTCTTCTGGACAAACTCTACTATAGGGGATTGAAGGACCAACCCCTCTCTCAACATCAGGTCTAGGTCATGCCAAGATAATGATATAAAATTGTTATGATACACTAGGCTCTGAATCAAGGTTGATATACATGTTTGTGTCTCATTGATGCCTTCTCCAATGGGAGGATGATGAATAGGGAGCTCAATCCTTCACCTAAGAGGAAAAGGAATTAGCATTGGGTCATGCCTAACATTTTCTCTATCACGTGTGGACCCATGACCGACCCCTTGTAATTCTCCAATGTCAAAGTAATTTACATAGAAACTTAACATAAAATCTTCCCAGAATTTCCCGATGAAATATAGAGGTACCTACATATTATTGCAAGAAGGTTTGTCAAAAACCATAAACCATCATCCATCCAATTCTCTAAAAATGGTTGGTAGGTGCACTATTCCATATAAATTCATCCCTTTGTGACTAGTGGTTGTAATTCAGTTCTAGGATGAATGAAAAATGTCATCAACCATTTTTTTGTAATGTTTATGCCAAGATAATGCTATAAAACTATTATGATACACTAGGCTCCGCATCAAGGTTGATATAAATGTTTGTGTCTCGTTGATGCTTTCTATGATGGGAGGATGATGAATAGGGAGGTCAATCCTTCACCTAAGAGAAAAAGGAATTAGCATTGGGTCATGCCTAACATTTACTCTATCCTATGTGGACCCCTCACCAACCCCTTGTAATTCTCCAATGTCAAAGTAATTTACATAGAAACTTAACATAAAATCTTCCCCGAATTTCCTGATGAAATATAGAGGCACCTACATATGATTGAAAGGAGGTTTGTCAAAAAACATAAACCACCATCCATCCAATTCTGTAAAAATGGTTGGTAGGTGCACTATTTCATATAAATTCATCCCTTTGTGACTAGTGGTTGTAATTCAGTTTTAGGATGAATGAAAAATGTCATCAACCATTATTTTGTAATGTTTATGTCTTTAACTTAGTTTTTATCTAGCCCAATATTGTAAAATTCAAACATTCTAACATTATAATAAGAAATATTACTTTCCCCGGATGGGGTGCTTGTTAGCTCGCATGATTATAGGGGAGGCACGATCGAGGAGGTGCCTTTCCCGAGAAACCAACTGGCTACGATATTGCATTCACATTCCACACCTGTCACTTATGAATCAGCTCTAGACAACACCCATGTTCATGTCAAAGTCCTTTCATGGTCATATAGGCTAGGGGCAATGTTTTTTTTTTTCAAACCACATTAATTATAACTTATGAAACCATTTTGGGATCAAACTATATTTGTAAAAAATTCTATCATTTATGTTAGGCAATAATCGATTGATATCATGTTACTACCATTAAAATTTGCTAACAATGTCATTCTATTTGTGTCAAATGTGCATCATTGACAATAATTAACAAAACAAATCTTATGGAAGAGTATTTAGAAAAAAGAAACAAAATTTTACATCAATTAGAGGGAGCTTACAACAAAAAAATGGAAATGGAAAATATCTTTAAAAATACATGAAAAAATCTCTACACACTAACATACAACATGATATACTGCCTCCATGTTGAAAGAAGTGAAAAAAATAATAGAAGTAAATTATTAAAAACATTTCCTTGTCCAGTATAAATTTACATGACTTCAATTGAAAATTCATGGTTTTCCCAAGAGTAGTTACTACTAACTAATCATCCATATGTAGCGAATATACCCAAAAAATTGGGATGCATAATCATTGATTTGGTGAAAATATTAAGAAAACTTATTATATATTCATGGAAAATGTTTATATTTCGGCAAAAAATATAAGTGTGTGCATAACTATTTTATCCAAATTGGCGAAATTTCACTTAAAAGAAAACATTGGCTAGGGGGTTATTATGATCATCCAAACACAAAGAACAATCTCACTCACACCTTGCATTCACATGATGATCAGGAGGTCTATGAGGTCTCTAGGTTCAAAAACAACATTAGAAATTAAGGTGGGAAGCCCCATTCAACCATGGAGCGACATCAACTGCATAATGACGAGGAACCCATGTTTGTAAACCATATCCTTCCTCATGATGAGCTCAATCATGGAATTGATATGGGTGACCCAAGAGGTTACATTCTGAGCTTGAATGCATTAAATTGGAGTTGTGAGGGCAGAGATTTAGGTTCATCCTTCCTCGGATATGCTGATTACTCTCCCACTGCTCTTACCTATATTGTTAGTTTATTTCCCCAATTTATCAGTATGGAAATATCCTTTAGAGGAAGGAAGTTTTCATATCCTCACTCAACTTATCCCTCTCGTGTAGAGAAAGTTTCTATTGATGTGACCAAATTCTATGACGACATTGTCCCTGAGGTAGAGAAGGCCAGGATGACAGAGCTTGAGGATGAAGTTCGACAAATCTGGGAATTTCATGATTATGATGATGTGGAGGTTTAGGTTGGAAGATTCATCCTTGACTTGGGATGTACCCAAACCCACAATTCAAAGTTTTATCAAACCCTCGAACTGCACTAGCACACCAAAACCATGGTGGCCATGGGCATGCTCCCCAAGCAGTAAGATTTTCCTTAGTTGAAGAGTAGTCATGAAGCTCTGGAAGTCCAGAATGCATATCTGACTGAAGTGGTCACCTAGATCACCATACATCAAGGGGTTAAATGTGTCCCTCCTGCAAGGAGCTATGTGAGTGTTGAGACCTCAATTGTTGTTTCTGAATGGGAGACTATGGACCTCACCAACCCTCAGGTTCATAATGAACAATGACATCATGCTATCTACTTTCTTATTTTATTATGATATCTAGGCTTTTAGATATGGCTTGAAGTATAGTCAAACTTGAACTGGATAAGAATCATATTTTCATATCGGTTAAGACTTGGTTTCCCCTCAGGGCTAGGAAATATTTTTTTGTTTTTTGAGATATGGAGCTCTAGAGACTGTCATGGTCTCTATGGGACTAGAACTACAAATTCTCCCCTCTATGTTGATATGTAAATTTTGTCCATATTAATGTAGAAGTTTACTTAAAAAAAAAAAAAAAATCTTACATAATTGGCCTTGAGAATTTATAATGGAAGATATAATGGTGTCTAGGGAGCTCATTTGTGATAATCACGAGGGCTCTCTAGTACATCGTAAGTCTTGAAAAATATTTCTATGAGACCTAAACCCTTCATCAATTTCCATGTTATATTTATCGGTTGGGGTGGGGTTCCATATTGTGGTGGTGTCGGGTTTAGGTTTTCTAGAGGCCCCATGTTAATTAATTTTGTTGTGATTTAGTAATGGAAAATATAGTTTACATTTATCTTTTAAACATTTTAAAAAATAGGAAATTAAAAAAAAAAGTTTCATCCAAATACATACATAGAATTATTCGGAGACAATACTAGGAGAGTGTGAATACCACGTCTGCAAAATCCAACCAACAATTTTCTCAATATCTCTTGAGAACACATGGTGCAGTTGGTCTGTTGGTGAAATAGACTAATCATGCCCACTTTTTGAATATTTTATGTAGAGGAATGTGCACATGTTACCAGAGCACATGCATGTTCATGGAATGTGTGCACATTCTTAGGAATGTGTGCGTATTCCTAAGAACATCCATATTCTTTTGTTGAGGGGAAGACATGGCCTCCTTTGTGGTGGTTCAGGGGATGTTGAGTCTGTCACATCATGAACATGTGGACATTTCTAGGAATGCACACTTGTTCCTACATAAGTGTGTTCGTGATCACCCCATTGCTAATTTTTTGTCCACCAACTTCATGTGGACACCCAACTACCCTAGCAAAGTATACAAGATGTTCGAACATGTCTTAAGATATCTCATGTAATCATCTTAATGAATCTCTTGTGCAATCCAAATTATCATATTGATATGGTGGCAAGAAAATCCCACATGGAGTCAATGAGACTCGTTGGGATTATAGTTATTTATATCTTAGATATTACTTTTAATACATCATAGTAACTTACATGTACTACTTTCAAGTGAGGCCATTGTTTTAGGTAGAATACCTAGTTAAATAATTTATAATATAAACTCTTCAATGAGAAACATGCATGGTACAAAGATGTTGGGCCTCTAATTTGACGCCATTTCAACTCCCAGTAAACATCTTTTGACCCATCAAAACTACTATTTTCACCATAATCATCATGCTTTTTCTCATCAAGGTCATTCAAAGGCTTGTGAAGTAATATTATTGGTTTATTTGTGTTTTCCCATAGTTTTTAATGGATTAGAATAATTAAAATCATGTTTTATTAATAATGATGATTTATTGAGCTCAAGCACTGTAACCAACATAGTGGTCCGATAACTCGCATTTAGTTCATGGTAATTCCAAACTTCTAGAAGGAAAATTGTGACCTGGGTTTTCTCTACAGTAGTGTCAACAAGATATCGTGCTATTCAAAAAACGATCGGGTCAATTCTCCAAGTCTCCATCTCACACTCAATAGTTTATCCAAAAGTTAGCAGTAGTTTCACACAGTCAACTTTGGCCATGAATTCTGAGGCAATGGAAGAGTATATTGAAAATTCAAGGCGGTTTGGAAGATATTATCAATTTTCTAATCTGGGTTTGTCCAGATTACCTATTACGTCATTTTTAAAATCGCATGTCAAATTGAGGGAGGGGATGAGATCTCCAACATTCTAGCAAATGGATCTAATTATGGTCAAGGTCTCAACATATTCTCATGCATTTTTATGTCATGAGAATATCCTTTGAACGATTTCTCACCCATCTTTGTACCCACTTTGTATCCATTGTTACGATCTCACTATTGTGATTTATGTATCCAATGCATGAAAACAAGGAATCTGTTTAGGGTCAACGTATGCATATTCGGAAACAATAGTGTATTTAAACATTGGATTGGGCAATAAAATGTAAGCAGGTTTAGCAGTAGATTAGGCATTTAGATAATTAGAGATCATACCTTTAGATTCAAACAGCTAGAAGCTTGTAGATCCAATTAACATTACTATGTGTTGAACTTTATTGTTGATTGATACAAAGAATGGTGTTTTGAGTTAATTTTTTGTTTAAATTCACCTTCATCCTGTATATTCATAGAACAACGATTCACCGATTGGGGAAGACCCACCAAGTTTGAGTTTCATTGCTTTGTATTGTTAGTATAGGTTTGCAAGTAATTTGTTTGTTAATATATATTTGGTTTCATTTTTGGTTTTGCATTCTAGTTTCATCTATTTTATTATTTTGTATTGGTTTTTGTTACAGGTAACTTATTTTCTTGTATTGATCTTACTAAGGGTTAAACGATTGTACACACATGCTTTGATAATCACAAGATTGTTTGAATTCTATAATTTGAGTGCGCTAATAACAATACTTTGATCCAACACCCATTTCAAATGGTAATTTGCTTATATTAATATTAGAGTTACTCTGTTATTAGTACAACAGTATGATGATTATAACCCTTGTGTTGTCATTGTGTTGATTCATTTTACAAATCATGTTTTGGTATGTTTGGAATCAAACTATAATTACAGTCCTGTAGTAGTTTTGGTTTGAGTACCTTGAACCGTAATTTTTTCGCTACATGCAATTGTCTCGATTTACAAAATGGATTATACATATTAGATTTAATTCGATTTGATCATAGCACAAACATAGTTTAAGTTGCAAAGACAATCATTGTGTTACTTCTCGAATAATAGTTCAAGGAACTTGATTTTGTTTTATGACACAAAATTGTATGACTTGAATATTCTAGAGTTAGTGTGATCAGTTTATATGCAATATGTGTATACGGATCAGTCCTTGTCATAGTTTTCTTTCTTTATTAGATTGTTAATTAAATTCCTTTGGTTATAGGTAGCTTCAGAACTCATTAGAATTAAAATGATATTCTTTTACATGTTTTGATTTCATTTATGATTAGACAATGTCATTGAAGGTAGGAGAAGAATTGATTTTTGACACTTAGGTAGAATGCTTAAGTGAAATACCGTAAGCCTTTGTCCAACAAGCAACTTGATCCAGATTATTTTGAGCATGAAATGAGAGTGGAAATATAACAAAGAAATATACAGAGATATTGCAAGAGAGACAATAATATATATATATATATATATATATATATATAT
>CBVK0101537535.1:0-10295 GCA_900067695.1 Picea abies | reverse complement strand
AGAACTCAAAATACAATATTGATGATAGAGTTCACTACATCTCTGAGTTCCTTTCAAACATTGAGGTTTCTTTAAATGTCAAATTACAATACAAAATGGACTTACAAAGCCAAATTTGAAGTCACTCTACAAATACTATGCTCAAACTCAGAAATAGAGTTTACCATTAAATTCCTTGTGAAATTCTGAGAAAAATGAGTATAAAGTCTACCATATTCTAAACTAGTTCAATTTTACCTTCTTTACATGCCAAAAATGTGCTATGGCGCTCATTGATGGAAATGTGAACTAAGAATTTCATAAACAATGTCTTAGCAAAAAAATAACCCCCCCATCGTACTCCTGTCAAGAAAATGACAAAAATGAGTATAAACATTCCTATGTTTGGACAAAGTACCAGAAAATGACAAAAATGAGTATAAACATTCCTATGTTTGGACAAAGTACCTCATGGCACACAAATCTATGAAACACCAAAAAACATGGCTTTCTCTTTGGAACTCAAAATGATTCATCTATACTATACCTCTGTCCAAGGATCCATGCACACCTCGAGATCTTTGTCTGTCTCGGGATGTGTTCCCGACTTAAATAGGGCACGGGCCCCCAACCGTACCCCATACCTCCTGCTAATGTCAACATCAATACTTAATAATATTCATGGATTTTTTGTAACAAGCACCATGGATGGCACATTGGTAGGCACTTTATGTGTTAAGTCGTTGGTTATGTTGGGAGGTCTAGGGGTCAAGCCCCAAGAACTTTGTTTCTTTGGATCATTATATTGACATCATAATAAATATATTTATTCCCATAAGAATATTTGACGTTGTCGTTGGCCATTATGGTTAATGGAGGTATGTTAAGTTTGTTGGGAATACTAGGAGGTTGGAGGTTCGAATCCACCGAGCCCCGACAATTTTGATACCCATCCCTACTTGGGCTTCTCGAAGGTGCCACATGGCGCCATTTGATTGGCCCACGTGGCAACCTATCACTGGTTGAATGTACAACCCCTTCCATATTAGCATTGACTATGATGTTGTTGTACCTTCCAAATGTGCATACGGACTACCATGTGTCGGTCTATTACTGTTCCACCTATTTCCTGCCACGTCATCTATACAGATGACACATGTCATTTTTTATTGGTCCAAATCGACCGCTGAAAAGTCTAATTCTGGGTGACAGATGGCACATTGTCGTGCTGCCACATCACCTTGTTGACTTCAGCATGATGTCATCCTACTAGATGTACGATCAGGACATGTGTCACCATTGCAGTGGTGACACATGCCACCTTTGACTTTGAATTTTTCCCTTGTTTGACTTGAACTTCGACCAGCCATAACTTTTTCATACAAACTCCATTTGACGTGATGTTTGCACCGATGGAAAGATATTGTCGAGCTCTACGAAATTATTCCCTTTTCGAGAAAAATTGAGATAGTATGATTTTGAGCATTTATGGATCCTCCTAGACCTCTGTCAGCATTTCAGATCCTCTTGGACCTTCTGTGAGCGATCCAGATGCTCTTAGATCACACCTTCCCACTAAAGAACTTTTGGTCCTTCAAAAGTATTAATATTTCAAAAAATTAGTGATGATAACTCTTACTCACTCTTCCACCTTACTGAAATGCTCTTATTCAGTAACTTAGTGATGATGAAGCTTCTTTAATCTTCCACCTTGCTGAATTTTCTAGGACTAAGTATTCATATTAGATATTGGATATTGGATACTAGATCAATGAACTTATGTTCACTTCTCTAGAATATGGCTTTGACTATGACTCTTTGGAAGCTAGCGTTAATTAAATATAGCTCTGGTTTTGGCTCATAGATTCCTTCATAACAAAATCCTGCTCACCGAATCTCTGTAATATCCAAATCTGAATCATGTACTCATAATCCACTCCCATATCCTTCTATGTTGAATATATTCTATCTCGTCCATCATGAAACCAAGTTGAATATTGATTTATGCCTTTCCCATTTGGACTCATTGTTCATGTACTATTGATGTATCTGTAGTAGTCGCTGAATGAATTCCCTGTTCATTTCCTCTCTCCTTCCCTGAAAAAAACTCAAAACATATTATCTTCTGATATCTTTGTTTTTTGTCAGGGATCATCTTGTCTTGATTAGCTTTTGGTGGCAAAGTACTCACATGGTTTGATTGTCTATTGACTTGGAACTTGATCATATTTAGTGGCTCTTTGCTTTCTTGTTGTTTGTTGCTTGAACCATTTACATAACCTAAACCAGTCTTCAATAAAGGATATCTTTGTTTTCTCATAATGTTGTTTAGTTATGCTGAGGCTTTAATGCTTGGAAGATTTTGGAGATACAATGTTTTAAACTTCTCCATCTCTTTTTTGGGTTTTACTACCTCTTCTTCCAACACTTCACTTCTTTCCTTCTTCTCTGATAACTGTTGTTTTAGAATGTCCTCTATTTTCTTTGCTTCTTCTAATTCCACTTTTAGCAAGGCAAAGTCTTCATCGGGTTTTTTGCTATCTTTCTTGAACTGCATCAGCAATTGCTTTTTCTTTTTCTTCTTAGATCTGAGTCTAGCAATTTCTTCTAGAGCACTGAGATCTGAGTCTAGCAATTTCTTCTAGAGCACTGATCAGTTCTCCTTCCAACTCAAACACATATTCTTCATCATCAACATCACTTCCTGTGATTTTATTATCATAGTCCTCTTTGGACATAAGAATAAAGTCATTAACCTTATCATCACAAGTAGAATCACTATCTGTGTCTCCTGAAGAGTCATCATTGTTTACACATAAGCTTTTCTTTTTACCAAATATCTTGGATTTGTAATTCTCTTCACCTTCAGCATTTTGGTCCTTCTTCTTGTGTGGACACTTAGATGCAAAGTGACCTATCTTTCCACAGTTAAAACATTTGAAGGTCAACTTGCCTTGGTACTTGCCTGATCCTTTCTTTAGTCTTCTCACAAATTTTGCTTNNNTCATGGCACATGAGTTGACCACCGTTGCTAACTGGGCAGTCAACACAGTCTAAGTAGGTTGCAATGCATACTAACATGCTTGTTTTGGGGGTGTGTGTATGTGTGTGTTAAGATGTGGCTGCAGGGTGACAAAAACACGATTTGGAAACTATTAATATGAAAGGGAGAAAAACAAGAATAGATATGTACCAAGTAGGCCAACTGCTACTCGAAGATTCCTCGTTATGTTCCTGATTCACTAACCTTTGTAAGTGTCAAGCCAACTCAGAATGTAGGATCAATTTCGTTTTCACTCCTACCAACAGATGTCAAATTGTTTTAAAATAAGTATTATACACAATAAGGTAAAATCCCAGACTGTCACACTATCCAGATTGGTTTATTCTACACTGGTGACTCTCGAGGAAGTTCATCGATGTTTTTGCAACAATTAGGCCTCAATGTATCAGATTTAGAATAATCAGTGTTCTAGGCTCTATCAGCTTGATAAATATAAGTAGATTGAAAGTTTAAATGCAATATTTCAACAAAATCCTGATATATACGAGAGGGATTACAATCACCATAAAGCAACTAATCTGAAATTCCTCATACATGTGTAGATCTAAAATTTAAATGAAGCTTCTGCGATTGTTCCACAAAAGAGAGTAGTAACAAATTCTGTTAGTTTCTTTTGTAACTGATGATAGTCTAGGTATTTTAAGCTTGCACCATTCATATCATTGGCAAGCTTTCCATTGCCTTGATTAGACAAAAACCCTTTATCAAGTGCCACAATTTTTTAAGTTCTCATTTGATTCAGAATGCATCATAAAAGATTTAGCATTTTCCCAAATTCATATAGATTTTGACATTTGAAGTGGAAAAATCATGCCACTAATTATTTTGAAAAAAGGTGCACTATTCAAGTGAACACTTGTAGAAAATACAATCAATTCACTGTTTCTCTCCCAGGCAATGGAGATGAATTTGGCATAGTAGCTTGACCTCGTAAATTAACAGAGGATTTCTTATTCCAATAAATGACCTCTTATGAGCAAATATTTTGATATTCATGAACTTGTTTCCATGTTAGCTTTTGTGAACTGCTTTTTCAACTAATGAAAGACCAATACTAATGTGAAGTACAGCAGACACCTTCAGAGTATGCCTACAACTCCTCACCCATAATGTGCACATTTTTGACATACCTCAACATTTTGGTTGACAAATAAATAGATAAGACTTAAGTAGACCAGCCTTTTTCTTCTGTGAAACTTGTCTCATTAATTGTCCGATTTGCTCTCTACATATAAGGTGTCCCCACCTGCACCAGATTGATCAAGAGGCTTTGACAAATCATCCTCTTTAGGCAAGTTTTCTGCTTCAATTGTTTCCTGGCCATCATGTTTAAAAGGCTCAGCTATTTTCGCCGACATGAGATTGTCAAGTAAATTCTGGTCTGGAAAGTCTTTAGCTAACTGCCTGTATTTCTCAAACTGCTTGCTAGCCTCATCCTTTTTCTCCAAAATACTGTAGATAATCCCCTGTCAAAGGTCACACAAGAGCATTTCCAACATTTCAGGATTACATTGATCCACAAGCTGGCTAAATTGATCAAAATTTTCCACTCCAATTTCAAATCTTAGTGAACCACAAAGTTTCTCCAGAGAGATATAACATAAAAGAACGCCATTTAATAATAATGAGGGAAAAACATATACTTCTGTCTAAGACCTAAAGGTTATCACTCTAACAAAATAACTTAGGAAGTTAGTAACTGCATATACAGTGTACACTGAAGACAGGGTCTACAAGATGAGCCCCATTGCAGAACAAATAAAATACAAAAGAAAGACAGATTAAAGACAATAACTTGGGGAATTTGTAAACTCGGGAGAGTCAGTTATGGAGAATCAATAAACATTAAATACTGAAGAGAAAAAATTATAGCAAGCACATTTAATCTGAACCGAACTTTGAGTTCTAAACTAGATACATGATTATCACTTATAAAGGGATATTTTGTGTTTGATCCACTGGTAACCTGCTACTGTAGGACTCACATTAAATCTTTAGCTCGGGACACAACTACAGGTATTTCCTCGTTGAATTAGCCTAACATTTAAGATTTTTCTTTAACCCATTTGAGCCTTGAGGATTATATGCATAGGCATACACTGTCATTGTGAAAGCATCTTGAAATCACAAGCTAATTGCCCCTCTATGCTAGCATAAGAGTAAACATTTAGCTAATTTGCTTGAGCCTTGAGGATAGTATGCATAAGCATAGGCAGACAGTACAAAAGCATCTTGGAATCAACTGCTGATTGGCTCTGTCATTCTGAACCAGATTTACTCTGCAGTTAGCCAAACTTGAACAACATGAACCTGGCAATGCATTTATTCTCAGAACAACATAACCTGAAACATTTATTTGACCAATTTGTGTGAGGTGTACAAGATGGCTGGAAAACAAACTTCCTCGAGCAATTCCCAGTCAAAATATCACCTGCAAAATATTCCTTCCTGTCTTACCTTGCACACAGGTCAAATTTGAAGAAAGCCATCCTCAGCTTCTAAATTGTTTTCCATTCTTTTAGTTTTCCCATCACTTAAAATTGGTTCACTTCAAGTGGTATCACAGCATGCTATTGCAGCCATAATGCTATAAGGGTGTCTGAATTGGTCGTTATTTGAGCCATGGTGTGGGTATCCCAGACTCCAGTTACAGTTTGGCAATGAAGCTTCCAGCATTTTGATGATCAAACTTTCCCAGGATGTTTTGTGGGAAATGGTATTCCAGAAGTGTTAATTTCTTTAATAACCAGTGCCTAGATAAATGAGATCAGATCTGATTTATACTTCTGGAATTATTTAACAATTGAATGCAGCGGAAATTTCAGAAAAGCAAAATCACACATGGACAATTATTTTTCTGCTCTTCAAGATCATCCCTGATTGTTCCAACACCAATTGGATGGAAGCACCAACTTCCAGTCACGCAGGCACCAACCTGTATAATAGAGAATAATAGTTCTCCCTTTCACCACCCTACCACCCTGGTGTTTCTGGCTACAACCAAATGGAAGCTACAACTCCTTGTGTTCAAGCACCCACTTGAAACTCTGGGGACAAAATTCCTCCCTAGCACCTCCCTACCACCTAGAGATATAAATATTTGTTACTGAAATTTATTACAGTGATACAGTGTTTATCAATCGCTTACCAGTCTCAGCATTGTTCTGCTACACTTCTCTTCTCTACCTGCATCAGTGTCTTCCTGCTCGCATCTTATTGAGATTTTTGTTCTTATATTATGTCTCTGCATGCACACCTCATCTTTCTCTTCCTCTCTCAAATATGCATTTTTTTTCTATTTCTTTTTTCTATGATTTATGCTCTGTGCAACATTTCCATTCTATGCGCTACGCCTCTTCTGTGCGCTTCAGTTGCTACTCACAGCCTGCTTCTACCCGCATGAATAACTATGAAAGGAAGAAACAACATCTTCTTTGTTCTGCGTATATTTATCATGCCAAGTCCTCTTCCAGATCATACACCTAAATCTTTGTCCTCTCTGGCAATTATGTTGAGTCTTTTCTTCATCAGTGGCCATTATCCTAAGATTATTTGGCTTCTCTGGCAGTTACAATCTTTGACGCTTTTCCATCTGTCAATTGTCTCTATGATGAGTCTTCATTCCACTGGAAATTACCTCAAGACTCTTCAACTCCTCTAGTGATCACCCTGAGGCTCCTCGAATTCTCTAGTAGATACAATCACTTCTTTCTGGAAGTTACTAAGAGAACCTCTGCGCACTCATCCCTTTGGCTCCTTTTTTCTTCCTGAGAAAACTTCACAGTGGGCAATAGATTTTATGTCTAAGACCCTTCCTTTCACGTGACCATGAGCCATGATTAGATTCCTATCCAAAAGGCACTTCATGACTCGTGACTTCAGATTTCAGATATCTCACTGCGAGTTTCCTCTATTATACCAACTCGTGAAACTCCAAGGTGGAGTCTAGCAGCACTAGCTCCTTCCTCAATATTCCGCTACATGTGACCATCACTGTGACCATAGGGATAACGTTCAAGCACTTTCGTGATCCCAGTCTAGCGAGTGCTAGCTCCTTCTTTCGATATGACCTTGGGCGATGATCTCACATGACCATAGCTCCTTCTTTCGATATGACCTTGGGCGATGATCTCACATGACCACGCGATTGTGAGCATGTCTAAAGGTGATTTAAAAGAAAATGTGTTTCACCCCGTAATTTACCTCAAGCCTCCATGTGTCCTTTCTCCAAAACCGTGGTTTTGATTGCGTCCCGCCCTTAGCTTATTAACGTTCACGCACCTTCAATCCCTGCAATGCGACGAGACCGTCGATCTTACGATCTTGACGGTGCTCCTAAATGGACGGTTCAGATTTGTTCTTTCCTGATCTGTGGATCAGATCTAACCTCCTTAAATCAACGGTCCTCGAGCTTTCGTATTTCAACAATCTAGATCTCTCCGTGATCCAACAATCGAGATCTTCTCTTCACGTTTTGTGACTACGTGCTTTGCTATGTCAAAAGTTGGCTCAACTCCCTTCTTTTGATTCCCGAACTCGTGCTTGTGTCAGATCAATAGTCCATGATGTTGTGAGATCCAATAGCCCAGAACTCCTCTTCACACTTCACGATTCAGCTCTTATCTGATCGATGACCCAGATCATTCTGTGATCCGATGGTCTAGATTTCATTGAGACTTTGTGTTTCATGATGTCGGAGGTTAGCTCACCTCCCTTCTTCTGATTCCCGATATCTGAAATACACCGTATTTGATCAACGGTCCACAACTCCCCATGATCTAAGGGCTCAAATCAACTCACAAACTCGGACATCGTGATTTCCTACAACTCACACCTTTGAATTTTCCAATTCGCGAGTCAGCGAAATGTTGATCTCTCACCACGTGTCCTTCCCAGCACCAACGGCTAGGATCAACTCCACTCTACCCCTTGCAAATATTCCAAGTTCAATTCTTTGAACTCCCGGATCTACTGCCACCTGTCATCCCTGACGATGGATGGTTCCGATGACTTCAGAACTTGTCTCATGCACTTTCCTTGGGATCCAATGGTTGTTGGTCCATGCACTCAGATCTAACAGCTGAGATATGTTCTCCTCTTCTATCCGTGCTCATTCCTCCTGTCTGGACTCTAATCCAACGGTCCATATTCTTCATAGTGTTCGATCCGACGACCACTGTCACTCCTCCTCCTGAGCTGACGCTTCCCCTTGACTTGGAAGAATTTCTAAGTGTCAAATGCCTCGACCTTTGATCCTTCAACGAGAAAAAAGTTAACCTCGGCCCTGACGCACACTTGCGCTCTGCATGCACCTCTGCGTTATTCCTCCTGATCTTGTAAACAACAATTCCCAATGTTATCATCGTTGTTTTCCTATTTTCCATCCTCGTTGTTGTTCTTTCCATCAATGACAAGCACACTCTGCATGTAAACATACCAACACTTCGACAATCATTGAGGTTCTCAATCCCCAAAAAAATTCATTTAGACCCTCAAAATGGCCCCAGAAGTTTAGGAACCAAAAACCTACTAAAAATAGTAAATTTCCAGAAGATTGTTTTGAGCCAGTTGGAATAGGTGGGTGGCCACCGATATCCACCTGGATCAGTACAGATGACACGTGTCATTTTTTTATTGGTCCAAATCAACCGCTGAAAAGTCCATTTCTAGGTGACATGTGGCACGTTGTCATGCTGCGACGTCACCCTGCTAATGTTAGCATGACATCATCCAATCAGTTGTATGGTCAAGACATATGTCACCCTTGCAGTGGTGACATGTGTCACCTTTGACTTTGATGTTTTCCCTTATTTGACTTGAAATTTGACTAGCTATAACTTTTGCATACAAACTCTGTTTGAGTTGATTTTGCATCGTTGGAAAGCTATCATCGAGCTCTACAGAATGATTACATTTTTGAGAACATTTGAGATGGTCAAATTTTGAGCATTTATGCATCCTCCTAGACCTCTATGAGCGTTCTAGATCCTCTTGGACCTTCTATGAGCATTCTGGATCCTCTTGGATCAACGAGTATAATAAAATAGTTGAACAAGGATGATTGGAAAGGGAGTCCATAAACATTAATCATCACTATTATGATGCAGACAAACAATTATAATGTAGACAAATCTTCGGTTGAGAGCACAATTGAGAAATCAATTGAGAGAGCACCACCATAGTCGCGTCCTGGTATATTGTGAGTGAACTTGTCCACTTAGAATCCTAAGAAACCCAACCCATTAAGGATGAAGAAGTGGGTTTGTCAATATAACCCCCCATTGGTTCTTTAATTCCACATTTCCTACTCACCAATTTGATTGAATTCAAGCACTCCAATGTGCTAAAATCATAAGAAAAAGGAAAAAGGTTTGAATAATTAAGTGATTATGAAATAAAATTAAAGCGTGACAGAGATACATTGGGTTCTAAAAATAATAGCACTGACAATCTATCGTTGATGCAGACAAACTCAAATTCATGACAGGTCGTATGGTCTACTTTTGAGGCCCTAAAATGAGAGCATGGGAAGAATTAACCTTGCAAATCGAAGGCCACATATTTATAGCAGACACGCCTCCTCCATACATTAATGCCATGCACATCATCATGAGTAATATTGAACATAATTGATAACATAGAGGATCACAGATCTATAAAGGAATTGAAAACTTGATAACAATTGTGTCTAGAGAAGAGGATAAGAAAGTTGCAAGTTCAACAAAGTATATCTTTAACATAGAGTCAATTCAACTACTAAGAGAAATACGTATCATAGTATAAGAAGAAGGAATATAATTCATACCAACATGAAAATTAATATCATCTCAGGTCCAAAAAGATACATTAAATATGGTTCTTGGCGTTATGAATGGAGAGTGTTTGGTAACCCTGTGAAGTGGTAACATCATGTGATGAGGAGTTAATCGCATAAAGAAGTAGAGGTAGACACATTGAGAAAATTCCTGCAACCCTTTCTTCCTTTCTTATTGTAATCTTCTTATTAAACATAAGCCCATTCCAAGGGTGCGTAGATTATATACCACACAACATGAATCCTATTAATGGTGAAGCCAAATTCTAGAAATCACTTCAAATGTCTAGAAATTGATGTTTCAACTACCACGTCTCTATAAACTCTAGAAAAATCTGGCAAAGTCAAAGACAACTAGAAATTTCTAGGATTAGATAATTTTGATCTTCTTCATGTAAGTTTTAAACCTGTGAAGTAAAGAAATGCATATAGATTCTT